>OU015492.1:109105147-109377647 GCA_907164885.2 Dolomedes plantarius | reverse complement strand
GGAAAAATAATTATTAATTTTTTAACAAATTCTGCAAACCCGGGGAGTTTCCATTAGGGATTGCATTATGGTGCAGATGTACGAATAAAAAAATACTTCTTGAGAATGGGATTAAAGCAGCACAAAAAATTAATATCGATTTTATAGCAAAAAGAGCGGCAACTTCTGCTTATTATGGTTACTCTACAATGAGATGTTAACTATCCCCGATACTTACCTTCGACAACTAACTGCCGAAAAAAGCTACCACTGAGATCGTTTCAGAGGTGCTCTACGAGTATCTTGCTACGAGTATCGGAAATGAACTGAAGACCAGCTGGTTTGTTGTCTTGTTCCGGTCTGTTACTTAAACTCTAAAAGTAAAAAAATACAGAGCATTTGGAAACCAATAATCGTTGATGAATTGTTTAACGAGATTGTTGCTTCGATAAGGCATTCCATTCTTCGAACCATGAAATTTGGAAAGTGAAGGGTGAGAAATAGAGAACAAAAAAAAAAAAAAATGGTTTGAACTCTTTAACATTATAAGCATCAAAATATATCGCTGAAGAAAGAGGTAGCATGGTTGAATAAATAGCTTAAAGGTCTAAATGCTCAGTTGTATAGTAGTAGATCGTATATGTTTTGGTTACTTTGGGGAGAAAAGGACAAACCACTCAATAAATAAAGAGTTTGTGATAGCAACATATAAAATAAATTATTGATACTTTGATATTCCTCTAGGCTCAAAAAGTAGTAAAATTCATTAAGTTGCTTTATTTTGGCCTAGTCTGGTAAAAAAAAATATTGCAGATTTAATGGAAAGAGTAATTTGCTCGTACCTTTCAGATTTCTCTCTTTTCTTCTGAGCCATTAGTTGAAACTGGGATTAAATTTTCAAAGACGGTTGCTGTGATGTATATAGCAAACTCCTTTCTTGCTAAGTTGTCATTAGGTAAGAAACATATACTTCTGTTAGGTCCAGTGAGGCAGTTATTATTGTCTATTATTGCTTGTTACGTGGAACACTGAGTTTCTTCTTCCACTTAAGTGAAAAGGAAAAATTTGGTTGCAATTGTGTAATGATGTGGTAAAGTATCATACCTAGTATTCCAAATATTTGACATAAACGCCCTTAATATTTCTATTTTAATGCAAGATATTGGAACCTCAGTTCCAATAGTCCTTTCAAACAGTTGAAGAGAAGGGCCGTGGATCCTGCGCTTGTAATGGATAAATATAAAGGTCTTAAAGAGAAACTCAGGGTATGGATAGTTTTTCAAAATCGTATCTCACTGGCAAACCTTTTTGCCAGTGAGACCAAACTGGCAACACAGTTTGGTCTCACTGGCTAACAAAACATTTTTTGGACTTCGCTCTTTATTGAAGTCTCAGTTTCTCTCCATAAAAACAAAAAGCTTCTTATCTATAAAATTATCATTAGGCCGGTCCTAATATATGGTTCTGAAACTTGGTTTCTAACAAAAAATGGAGAATACAAACTTGCAGTCTTCGAGAGAAGGGTGCTCAGAAGCATCCTTGGTGGAGTCAAAGAAAATGGCCTATGGCGGAGACGTTTTAATTCAGAAACGTATTAAGTTTTTAAAGAGCCCGATAATATTAAAAGTTTTAAAATTAAAAGAATGAACTGGGCCTCTCATATTGCTAGAATGGATGAAAAAAATCCATTAAAGAAGATTTTTGTTGCAAGGCCCTTTATCAGTCGGAAAAGAGGAAGGCCAAAACTCAAATGGATCGACTCTGCCGAATCAGATTTTAGAGCGATTGAAGTGAGGAACTGGCAGACCAGATCTAGAAATAGGTTGTCCTGGAGGAATCTTAAATAGAAGGCCCTGGCCCACCCTGGGCTGTCATGCCAAATATGATGATGAGGGATACCTTTCCTAAAATTGAAGTTTCCCATTGGATGGAGCGGACAGACGGTCGTGTAAGACTCTGAAAGGGCCTTACAAGGATGCTTGGAAGGACAAACTACATCTCGTCAGCTTCGATTCATAACCATTTCAATATCATGCCCGAGTAGATAGGAGATGAGATGCGTAAATAAAATTTTCCAGGTCTGAAAGTTTCTGATTGAGGCATAAATAAAATGGCCCGGTTTTTTTCCATGGCGTATTCCCACGACAACTCTGTTTGGGACTCCGACGTACTTTTCTACAGGTTTGGGGCATATTTTGCCAAAATTATATGGATTGTCCATAAAAAGCATAAGAAGTTAGAGACTGGCTTACGGGGCGTGGGGTTGCAAATACCTTTAACAATCATAATTATAGTAGTTTTATCAACTTTATTAATTTAACATAGAAATTTCTATTAGCTTATCCTTTTTATACCTGAATATGCAATCGAAAATATGTCTCCTGAATGAATAATTCGGCACTCCTGTTTGTAATGTGTTTTTATACAAGCATACCAACTTTTGAGCTACCGTATTTTTCGGATCATAAGATTCACCTTTTTACATAAAATAATCGACTAAGTATAATTAAAATAAAATGAATATTTTATTATATATATATATATATATATATATATATATATATATATATATATATATATATATATATATATATATATATATTATCTTTTTAAAGTAAGAAATTGAAAATATCTTTATATATCTAACAAAATACAGAACATTGTTTCAAAAATCCTCCTGCTAATTTTAGGCGCGTCTTATCGTCCGGTGCGTCTAATGTTCCGAAAAATATGGTACTTAAGCTATTAAAAAATATTTGCATCTATAATTTAAGCTTAATAGTTGGATAGCAGAATGTATATCTTCTGTATAGCTTGCATATATATATATATATATATATATATATATATATATATATATATATATATATATATATATATATATATATCAGCAAAAATATAAAATGTCTGTTTGTTATGTATAGACAAATACATGTATGGGCAAATCATGTATTTGTCTATACATAACAAACAGACGAATCAAACGAGTGAAATGCGTTTGATTACACTCACTTTAATATTATGCGATGTGCAGGAGAAAAAAATTACCATTTCTCAAATTTTTCGAAATCGGTCCGAGAAACTCCCGTTCTTAATACTGCAAACGAATATAAATTCCTACACCACGCTAACTCTGCGTTCCCAGATGTCCGATCCCCAGTTTCGGCGCTAAAACCACCCCGCGGCATTTTTCCAACGCAAGGAAAAGTTCGCTGCCTGAGTGCGGAGCCCCACACGTCTACTCGGCCAATCAATAAATCCTGGTGCTAGATGGTAGTAGGACGTCTGGCGGGAGCGCGCCTTTATACACCAACTCTTGATCTCTCCTGACGTCTGAGGAAAATTCCGAGGGAAAGCGGAAGTCACCATTCCTTAGCAGTTTTGTGTGCGTGCGATAGCTGCTTGACAGCTCGCGTTGAATGTTTTTTATATATACACACAAAGCCGGTCCAAATATTCAGCCAGTTGCACACTGCACACACGGAAGTTGCGCGGTTAAGTATTGCTTGGTTGTAATAAGAACGAGTAAAGAAGGAATATATAAATGGACGTGCACTTCATGATTACACATTATTATGTGAACCCTGTTTCGGTTAATTATATTTTGTCTACGTAGCAAAAGGGGTTTAGACATCACAAGTCTATCAAAATGAAAATAATATGGGAATCCGTTTATCCTTCGTGATTTTTGGATGGGTTATAGAAATTGCATTTTATAAATTTTGTACTCCGCGTAAAGAAAGCGAAATATCAGTGGAGAATCGAACCCTAAAGAACAGGAGCTGTATTCATTTTTACCACTAGTCCCTCGATGGAACGCATACATGATTTATGAACATTCGAGTTTGTTACATACCAATAGATGCTCCATATAAATCATTCCATTTGCGCATAGCAACTCTGCAAGGATATCCAAAGCTCTGTGGTTACGCGGAGTTCACCAGGAGAGTTCCTGAAAATGTAAATATTTACAAATTTTTGTATTACGTGTCTGTATAGGTGTGCGTAGATCACTTTTGCATTAGAACGTTGCCTTACGTGCTGAAATGGTTTGATATTTGAGTTGGACGCTAGCACTTTATTGGGCTTTATTAGGGTATTTCTAACAGGTAAAAATTAATGCAGTAATACTATAATTAGTAGTTTCTTATGAGCTAGGTGACTTGCATACAATTATGCTCATGCATTTGTATTTAGTATGCCGTCAGTATGAAGCGCTGCAAGAAAATAGGGCAATTCATAAAGAAAAAAGAAAGAAAGCATTTGATCTTTTTTTTCTTTTCCTGGAAGAAAAAGCACTCTGAAAAAGTTTTCCTGAAAAAACATCTTTTCCTGAAAATACTATCGGAGACAAGTTATTGAACAAAACCTTGTGACCATACACATATATAAATAATATTGGTTGTAGCCAAATTTGGTCAACGAATAGATTATCAAGGCAAATGGAAATGATTAAATGTATAAGATACATATGCAAAAAATATGCGCACAAGTTATAAGCTGATATGTGATTCGGAGGATTTAAAAGAAGGCTTCAAAAAGCAAATCCCCAAAATTTTGTCTGCAATTCGATTACTATTTCACAGCTAGTACGTAAGCATGCCTCGGTGCTAAGCGAGACAGCATTATGAATAATTGACTGAGTTTGAGAGAGGAAGAATTACCGTGTTGAGTTCTTACAGTTTCTTTGAAGAAGAGAAGAGATGCTAAGAACTCGTTTATCTAAATACATGTCAGATAGTTTAGAGAATTTCATTTACGGGATGTACCTATCAAAATATTTTTGATACGCTTCTTCCTCAAAAGTAGTCGACAGGATATAACAGAAAAGACGCAGGAAGTTTAAGAAAAAATATTGAAAATTGAAATAATAGCCTGCACTCATTTGCACTGTATACTAGATGGCAGAAAAAATGCTCTTCGTATTATACTGCCTGATCAGATCCATACAAAATAACACAAATCACCTACAAAAATCAAGCAACTGGGTTTCAGCTCACTTTTTTAGATTCTTTAATGTTAATTGAATTAATATACATAGATTAAATTATACGAGATACATACCTTAACATCAGAATTTTTGTACTGTAGATTAAAAGTTATTTTGGTACAAATTTTAATGCTGTAATACGTAACATTTCTAACTGAATTCTTGTATTCCACGGGAAGAAGCAAGCTTTATACACTTGAATATGATGTAGTAAAGAGCATTTTCAACCAAGATTAAGGTATCTGCCTACGTTAAAATTGCTGTTTTGGTACAAAATTTCGAAATTTTCTTCAATGCTCTATTTCAAAGGCCAATCTTTTAGGATTCTAAAACTGCTTTACTTTTATTCATACTATCATTGGATATGAACTTATGACCAATTTAATAAACAGGAAGCTATATTAAAAGACCGGAAGTTGCATCTTTAAATGCATTTCCTAGAAAACTCATTTTTCAGTTACTTTTTGTAAACGAGAAAGATAATAATTAAAAAAAGTTTTCAATATATTTCAAAGAAATTTTGCAATAGTGTTTAGCATATTACTAACTATGTTTTGACCTAAAATTTAAGCTAAATGTGTTAATTTAAGCAGTCTACAGGTACCTGCACTTAAAAGATTTTTTTTTGTAAGATTCCGTGTATTTTCACTTTTTTGGTATATTTCAGTGAGTTTTGGAAATATTGTATTAGTTCTATTAGTTCAAAACACAAATAAGTGTCAAAGTAGTATATAGTATAAAGGAAATTAAAATATATTTAGTTTAATTGAGTGTATGGTCTCTGGCGTAAGAACTAAATTGTACTAAATTTTTTTAATTCCCTATATTTTAAAATATGAAATTTTTGAATATAAAATATTATGAAGCTTTTGAGAGCTACCGCTGTCAAAAGCTTGTCACGCTATCTCCTCCAAAACCGCTGGGGGTATGGGGTCGACAGCGATACCAATGGATGCAGAAAAATTGAGGGACCAAACTAAGACATGTATCATCTTCGTCGGACTTTAAGTTTTTTTAAATTTTATGTTTTGTGGGAAAATATTGACTTTTTCATCTTCAGATTACGATAACTCGCTAAAAAATGATCGTAGAATTTTGATCTTTTTACAATCTAAGACTACAGGCATTTCTCTTTCAAACTAGACCCCATTTGTTTAAAAAATATTTTAAAACATACTAATATTTTCATCAAAAAATGAAACACAGTTTTTCAAGAAATATCGTTCCATATGGGGATGTAATATCGATGCTCCTCGAGTTTTTATCTTACAAAGAAAATATTTACATCATCTGGAAACTGAAAGCTTTATTCTTCATATAAACCTCATTTCAAGTCTCTGTCTTAAAATTTCGATTTTTAATTGAATTTTAAAGCTGATAATTCAACAGTGATGAAAAGCCCTTCACATAAGGGTGACAACAGTAAATGGATGGAAGCTGTCACACTGCCCGAGACTCACCCCTGTGTATCTCACTATTAGCCCTAACAGAGGAGTGAGCGTAGCAAGCCTAGGGCCGAAGTTCCTAGTTTTGAAAAAAAAGTACTCAGAATGTAGGCAGATACCTTAACCCTCAAACGGTACAGTGGGGGTCGGATCCGACCCAAGGGTGTGTCTTCCCCCTCCAGTAGTCTTCCCTCTCATTGCACGAGATCAAGTTGACAAGGAACCCTGACAGATAGACCTACCCCCTTACTAGATATAGGAATAAGTAAATAAGAGTGTCTTTGTTAAAAAAAATTATTCATAATCACTAGTCCATTTTAAAATTTTTTTATTTTAGAAATTGTTTTTCGATTTTCAAGGCCAAAAATGTCAGTATATATTATTTTTAACATTTTTGTGCTTGGAAAATTGGTTTCACTAACTTCTAAAACTAGGTAGATAAATTACATGTTAGACCTAATCTATACAACATTCTATGTAAATGCCAAAGATATTTTCTTTGTTTCAAAATTACAATTCGTTGGTCTTTTTTTCTACAAAAAGGGTTTTATTTCATGTAAAATATTATCAATTAATGTTATTATACAGCAAAAATGCTTATTGTGTACTTATTTCCACCAAAAACCTCGTCAAAAAAGAGATCGGGTCGGATCCGACCCGACCGTACCATCTATTTCGTCTCAACCCATTGTACCGTTAGAGGGTTAATTTAGAATGTTAAGCACTTTACTTTTTGTGACATATATATGGCAAATTATTAAACAACCTTTTAGCTTCTCATGCAACAATCATGGTTGAAAATATGAAAGAAATCACTCAGACAACGCGTTTTAACACATTTGTCTTATTCAAAAATCTGCACGAAACAACGCCTTTTTTCAGAGACTAAGTTTGCTTATGTTTTGTAACTTTCGAACTTCGATCATGAGTTTTGTTTTCAGGAATCGATCTTGAAAGCGAAATGCTGCGCTTGGAAACTTCTGCTGACAGAAATGTTTTTTATTGTTATAGCAACGGTCACGGAAATGGAAAGAATTCGTTTTGTTGCGAAATTGAAATTTTCCAAATCCACTCCAAATTTTCTCATTCTGTCGGGGCGAAAAGAGGATTTTAAAAAGAAAATCTTTTCTTATGAACAGTTTTTTTAAAAAATGTTACATATTTATTTATGAAATAAAGTATGTTATGATGGATACGTCTGGACGTTATTTCTCAATCTCTTACATGCTATAGTTTTCCATCATACTGAAATGTGACTCGTTGTTTTCTTTCAAGTGATGAAAGTACATTTCGAAAAATGGGACAATAGCGAGAAACAAAAACTGGGTTAATCCATTTATGATGTCTGGTATTTATGTAACACAATTAATTAAAAAACATTTTTGAACTTAAAACTTTTTGAACAGTAAATTATTTTATACTGGGTTAATAAGTTACTGCTGTGAGAAAGTTTCGCAATATTTACCATAAATGTTAGTAAAAGTAATAAATATTTTCTGAATGACCGGAAAATATGAACAACTGATAACTCCACAATGAAAAAGAAATGAAAAAACATTTAAAGTTAAACCATGTTTCCCTCTAATGGAAATATTCTGGCGTTATGGGTAAGGAAATATCGGATGTACTAGCTATACAAATAAAGCTACAGATAATAATCTATATATATAAAACAGTTCCGTAACTGACTCATTCATTCATTCATTCATTCATTCATTCACTGACTGACTGACATACAACGCACAGACCAAACCGCTGGACCTAAAGGGCTGAAATTTTGCATGGCGATTCTTCTAATAGTGTAGGGGTGCACTAAGAAAGATTTTTCAAAAATTCTTCTTAGATTTTTTTAAATTAAATTTTTAAGCTGTTTTTTTTACTTTTTTTAAGTTTGCATTTAAAATAATAATTTGAGGGTTATAAAATTTATATCACAAGAAAGATCATAAAAATTCCTTTAAAATGAAATCTTTTTCGAATCTTTACCTCCATTTCCTGATTTTTGGTGAATTTTTAAAGATAAATTTTTAGAATTTAATTTATTAAATGCTGATCACGTGACTTCTTTTTCTGGTACTTTAAATAAATTTATCGTCACGTGCATAAAAGCTAAATAGACAAAAAATAATTTTTTTTCTTTCTAATGCGGCAGACGATTGGACATTATCCAAAAAAATATTAAAATACAGTAAAAGAAATGTTCTAGAAACTGTACTATATTAACTGTACTATATTCTTTAGTATTCTTTATATTAGATTTAATTTGAATATCTTCTTCTACATTATTTTGTATATAAAAATATCCCTTACGATTTTTTTATAAATAAATATATATATATTTTACATCAAGTATATACATTGATCGTCGTATTTATTATATATATATTGGCATCATGAAGCTACATATGGCATTAATTGCATACATTGACCGATGTTTTTACTTTGAATGTACTCCGTAGCGAAGCGCGGGTTTTCAGCTAGTCTATATATAAAAAACAGTTCCGTAACTGACTGACATACAACGCACAGACCAAACCGCTGGACCTAAAAGGCTGAAATTTTGCATGGCGATTCTTCTTATGGTGTAGGGGTGCACTAAGAAAGATTTTTGAAAGCTTCTTAGATTTTTTAAAATTAAATTTTTAAGCTGTTTTAGTAACTTTTTTTAAGTTTGCCTTTAAAATAATAATTTGAGGGTTATAAAATTTATATCACGAAAACGATCATAAAAATTCCTTTAAAATGAGATCTTTTTCGGATCTTTTCCTCCCCTTTCTGATTTTTGGTGAATTTTTAAAGATTAATTTTTAGAATTTAATTTATTAAATGCTGATCGCGTGATTTCTTTTTTTGGTACTTTAAATAAATTTATAGTCACGTGCATAACAACTAAATAGACAAAAAATATTTTTTTCTAACTAATGCGGCAGACGATTGGACATTATCCAAAAGAATATTAAAATACATTAAAAGATATTATGTTCCTCAAACTGTACTATATTAACTGTACTATATTCTTTTGTATGTCCTATTACATTTAATTTGAATATTTTCTTCTACATTATTTTGTCTATAAAAATATCCCTTACGATTTTTCTATAAAAATATTTTTTTGTTTTTTTACATCAATTGTATACATTGATCATCGAATTTATTATAAATAAATAAATAAATAAATGAATAAATATATATATATATATATATATATATATTTATTTATTTATTTTCTTGGCATTAATTGCATACATTGACCATTGTATTTAATTTGAATGTACTCCGTAGCGGAGAGCGGGTTTTTAGCTAGTGCTTGATGAATAACGTACGCCAACCCATACTAATACATATCCAGACTAACATTTTATCTCTACTGAAAAGACCGTATTTTGGTTTAAAAGAAAGGGTATTGTGGGGTCCTCGATCATGTTTATTGAGAATTGGCGATTACCCACCCGAAGTTTAAGTCTTACCTAATTAACGTTGTGCAACAAGCCACAAACCGACACCTATGTCTACGACCGTTTGTCTGAAAGCACTACGTTGAGGAGCAATCATAGTTGAGAGTGTAAAAAACTGGTTACGTGCTGGCTGGTTTCGATCGATATGTGACATTTCGCGGCCTCAATCAACTCTACGTTTGAGTTTAGGCAAAGTTATATCGAGAAAACAGTGTAAGGTATTTTTTCATCCTGACTTTTTCTTACTAATTTCACTTTCATATCGCCATTTCTTGCAGTACCACGCTTTACAAACCTTGCCCCAGCGCACTAGTATATTAGTTGCGACTTGGTGAGAAGTTTTATGTTAAGGTTTAGTTATATTAGTGATACGATCGTCAATTAGGAGTGTATGATGATATCAACTGATATTTTGTTTATTCTATCGTTAGTCGTACGCTCAAGTGCAGTGGTTGTAAATCATATGTTTGTCATTTAAATTATTTTTACCAAAGAAACCCAGAAAATCATAAAATCATTTAGGTTAGAGTTTTAGATTTCTTTACAAGTTACAGTGGCAAACATATTTTTGTAAGTAAGTTAATTTAAAGCTGCTGTGTACTAACTCTATTGAATTCGCTCACCTTAATGTTAACCTATGGAGAAAATTTGTCTACTATTTACGGTTGCATAAATGCTGATAATCAAATAAAAATGGTATTTTCAGATAGCCTGAACTTCTCTGCACCTTGCAACAGGATTCATTTTATAAATTTCGTAAAGATATTTATGAGCGTTTAAAATATACTATACCACATTATTTCTCCCTGAATAATTTAAATTAAAAAAAGTTATTTGGATTTTTGAAGATAACGAAAAGTGCCCCAAGGTATAAAATTTCTTTCTCTATTACGGAGTACAATTAAAAAAAATCTTTAAATTCAAATCGGCAATCCTTGGACACATTTTCTCCATAGGTTAACATTGAGGTGAATGAATTCAATAGAGTTAGTACACAGCAGCCTTATGTTAACTATAATTCTCATAAACGGTATGCAAAGTTGAAGATATGAAAATCAATATTAGAAATGTAAACTCAACCCAATTACTTGCGAAAAAAAGGAAACGTCTTTTTCTAGGAAGAAAAGTAATTTGTTGAAGGGATTCCTGACAAAAAATATTATTCATACACCGATATTATTCATTTTCAGTTGACAGAGGACAAGTTTTATAGGGTCTAGTGAAACGGCATATTAAGTAATTTGAAAGATGTTAGAAAAGAACATAATATTATATAAAGAGGAACAAATAAGCCATCTCATGCATTTATCAACGACATTTTCTTCACTACCAAAAATTGTGTAAAAATGATTTAAAGGGAGAGACGTGTCATCGATCATACTTTTGATGTCAGAAGGATGTCAGACATAATTCATAATCATTATATACGTCTCACAAAGGGTATCAGTAACATTATATTTCAAAAGAATATCTACCTACAGATGGGTTTTAGATTTCAAAAGGGGAAGGTAAGAAATACAACAAGGGGCTTACGGATGCAGTTTATTATGTGTTTACACACGCGCGTATGCATACATATATGCATACATACATACATGTATATATATGTATAAATAATATATATATATATATATATATATATATATATATATATATATATATATATATGTAACGGATTTTATTTCCACGTGAACAATACAGAAAAAACCGATATTTAGTTCAGATTAACATTTATAACGAATATAGAGTTGAAGAATATTTACAACAGTTATATACATGGAAGAAAGGAGAGGTTGATCGACTCGACTAGTTCAAGCCATTACATGATGCTAAGTGACGCGTAGTTAGACTATCACACTAGGACAATGAAAAGTTACTTTGTTTTTGACATGTGTCATATATGGTGTAATATGCACAGTGACAGATAGGCGCCACAAGTACGGGCATGGTGGGGACAGGCACAAATTGAAATGAAAACGTAGGGATTTTATAAAAGTTAAGGTAAGGAATGGACAACATTAGAGATATAGAATTAATGAATGGTGGGGCATTATTATTACTTACTTACACACACACACACACATACACACATATATATATATATATATATATATATATATATATAAATAAATAAATAAATATATATATATATATATATATATATATATATATATATATATATATATATATATATATATATATATATATATATATATATATATATATTTCTACATACACTCACTTCCAAAAGTTAAACACGGAGCGGTAAAATGCGAAAAAATGGAGACAAGTACTGTTTTGATTGACATAAAATGCTGCAAGTAAATATCTCTATGTTTATTCGTGAAACAAAACAAAGAATTACATACAGCGATAGAAAAAATATTGAAATTTCATAAATTGTAAGATGACGTCATATTTGCGTCATTAACAAAATGATGTTTAAATGCAAAACAACCGAAATTAATAAGGTATGTGAGCACCCCTCACCTTCATACAAAGTGTACAGCGTGTGATCATGCTTTTTACGAGGTGATCAACCACCGGAGAGTTCAGCAATCGCCATTCCTCCTGTAGGGCAGTTTCTAAATCTCTGAGAGTGGCTGGAGGTGGGAAATGTCTACATACAGCACGGCCGAGGGCATCCCAAAGATTTTCAAATAGATTAAGGTCCGGCGAATAAGCCGGCCACTCCATACGCGCAATCCCCTCACTCTCCAGAAAGTCGTCAACGATGGAAGTTCTATGGGGACGGACATTATCGTCCATTAAAACGAAAGAAGGACCAACTGCTGCAGCGTACAGTTTCACAGTGGGGTCTCGGACTTCATCTCGATACTGTACAGCCGTCACAGAACCTCGCCTGTAGATATGCACGTCGGTGCAATATCCCAAAGAATTCCCTGCCCAGACCATGATGCTTCCCCCGCGGAATGAGTGATGTTTAGTGATGTTCTCTGGCCAATTGCGTGTGCCTTGTTCCCTCCTGACCCTTACACGTTTATCATCGGGTTGTAGGGGAAATTTGGACTTATCTGTGAACATAACGTTGCCCCAATCAGTCACAGTAAAATTCACATGCTGGCGGCACCACTTTAATCGTGCTCCTCTGGATAGGACGGATAAAGGAACACAAACTCGTGGTACCCGGGCGTACAGACCATTCATGTGTAGCCTTCGACGAACAGTAGTGGCAGATATCGTCTTACCAATGGCCGCTGCAACCATAGATGTCACACGTGTGGAGGTCGATCTTCGATTCCGCTCGGCTATAACAGTAATATATCGATCTTCCGTGGTGGTCGTAACCCTTGGATGGTCGGGTACAGTTCTTCGGACAACTGTTTCTCTGGTTTGGAATTGTTTCCATAATCGTGAAATGACGGAATGATGAACGCTGAAGAAAAGAGCAACATCTGTGATAGACTGTTCTGTTTCAATGCATCCGAATGCCCGACAGCGCTCAGAATCTCCATTCGTCTTCTGGAAGCCATAGAAACACGTCTAGCTTGAAAACAAATCGTACGAATGTTCTAAACACCTTTCATCAGCACTTACATGCAACTCCTGTAACCCTTCACAAAGCCGTCTTCTTATAAGACTGCCTGTTTTGCATATTTCTCGACGCGAAACCGTGATTGGCTGTTACCTAACATATTTGCATACTTCCTTCTACCTTTGTAGCAAATTTCATCTTCTTTAATTCAGATTGACTTACGGAAATTAACATTTTCCTATCTCCGTGCTTAACTTTTGTAAGTGAGTATATATATATATATACATATTGATTGAACGATTGTGAGATATTTTCAACGATAAATATTCCCTATTTCTACCCAATAGTTTATTGTGAATCTTTATAACAACCGGGGGTCACTATAGTGGCCATCTACCAGGGGCAGAACGCCTGTGCGATATCGATTGAACGATAACGGCAATATGGACAAGTTAGTTTCAATAAATTACATCACAAGCAAAGTTAGATAAATTACAGCTGCCGTAGGTCATGTTATAATAATAACGACAGCTATGGAATTGTTATACATCAATGTAAGCTTTCATATCTAGCACGGATATAATTTACTTGTTATATTCAATATGATTTACTTAAAAAAATATTAGTTGAATATTTTCTGACTATTTGAATTACACTGCTTGGGTAAAATTTTTCTGCCTGAACTGAATCACAATGCGGGAAAAAAATGAATCATAATAAGTAATTTCTGAAATAAATTCAACGCTTCCTAATTCGGGTCGTCCTCTTTCATTAATATGAAATGCGAATCCCATGAAGTTTGTTAAAAAGAGAGAATGACTTCGAGTCCGTGGAGTATGTATGAAAGAAAGCGAAATCACTTGAAGGAGAACGCGAATTATCCCCGAGTAAATTAAACGAGGGTGGATTTCGGTAAAGAGTGCTCGGTTTCCACAAACGAATTAATAAAAAATGAGCTGCGGAATGAATGAAAGCACAATTTCATTTTTCTTGTGCAAATGAGATAAAATTAACAATGAAAGAATTTAAAAGGAAAGGAATGACTTATATATTGCCTCGATCTTATGCTCTACTTTCTAGTCAAGGATTTTTGCAATGCATTTAAGAATAATTTCTTTTGGACGTTCACAGAAATGGGATGCTGTATCATAGTCTATATACAGTGGACGCTCGTTAATTCGAACTCGAAGGTTCTCAGAAAAAAGTTCGAATTATCCGAAGTTCGAATTATCCGATGTTAAGATAAAATATATAACTTTAAGTGTGTATCACTGAAGAAGAAACTCTCCTAGTATGTATAACCCCAGAAAATATATTATACTATGTTATCTAAAGTTAAACATATTAAAAAGCAATACAGACTTACATTAATAATAAAATGAAGCAGAAGATATGCAGTATAAAGTAAACTTTTATTAAAAATATGAATTACACTTTGGGGGAAAAACTGTAAAATGGATGTTTGGTTCTGTTTATGAGGCCTACATTTTACAGCCAGCTTCTCGATTTGAAGTAAACATTTCAATTCATTTTCAGAGGAAGGTTCCATCTGAATAAATGCTTTCAGAGTTTTAATAGAGTCCATTATGGCTTTGTCAATTATGGCCGCATTAGAAATATCTTTCGGCAGGTAAGTAGAGAAAAGCCCTGGCAGTTTCCTACCGAAATTAGTGCATACGTCTTCGATTACATCAGAGCTTTGGCCACATACAGTTTGGTAAGAAATATTGTGCCTTGACTTAAATCGAGAAAGCCATCCATCACTGCATTTAAAATCTTCAATACCCATTCAAATTGCCAATTCATCAGCCTTCGTCAGCACTAGGGGTCCATTTATCGGAAAATTTAGAGATCTAACATTCTGGAACCATAGCAGAAGAGCTTTTTCTAGAACTTCTTGGGACGCATTTCCCATGCGTTTCCTCCCTCTAGCAAATTTTGATTTTTCCCATGAATATAAAATTGACTCCTTGTTTTTCAAATTAGCTGACAAGACATTTTTTCAATTCTATAGTCAGCTTCTAACTTTGTTTTACATTCGCCATTCTCTACTTTCTTTAAAATTTCTACCTTTGTCTCCAAAGTTAGGGTTTTGCACTTTCCACGTGTAGACATCCTGAATTTTTACACGTTCACACCACACAATGAGGAAGAAAAACTAGACCACATTAACTTGTCTGCACTGCAGTTATAACTGACGCAGCTCCCTAGAATCTATAGTAAAGACTAGTTTTTCTGAAATTCTAAGAAAATCGATCCGAATAACGGAAAATTGCTTTTTCCGTTTAGCACTAATAAGAAGGACAATAGCTACTAACGTTTAGCGGACATGCAATAGTCTAGGAATGCAGGCATGGGCCTCTTTACACAGAAAAGAAATTTTGACACACAAAATAATAAATACAGTGTGTATTTTCTCCATTAAACGAGGAAAAAGAATTTTTTTTGTCAAATTCTTAGTTCGAATTAATCGAAGTGATAAAAATTTAGTTCGAATTAATGAGATATTTTTAACATTAACTTCAATACAAGTTTTTTGGGGCCTTGGGATTAGTTCGAATTAACCGAGTTCGAATTAACGAGCGTCCACTGTATATATATAAACAGTTCCGTAACTGACTGACTGACTGACAGATAACGCACAGACCAAACCGCTCGACCTAAAGGGCTGAAATTTTGCATGGCGATTCTTCTTATGGTGTAGAGGTGTACTAAGAACGATTTTAGAAAAATTCTTCTTAGATTTTTAAAATTAAATTTTTGAGCTGGTTTGGTAACATTCTTTAAAGTTTTCATTTAAAATAATAATTTGAGAGTTATAAAATTTATATCACAAGAAAGATCATAAAAATTCCTTTAAAATGAAATCTTTTTTCGAATCTTTACCTCCATTTTCTGATTTTTGGTGAATTTTTAAAGATAAATTTTTAGAATTTAATTTATTAAATGCTGATCACGTTTCTTTTCTTTTTGTGATACTTTAAATTAATTTTGCGTCACGTGCATAACAACGAAATAAATAGACAAAAAATATTAAAATACGGTAAAAGATAAAATTTAACCACTAGACTCATTGAGATGGAATTTTTTAAGAATTTAATTCAAATTAGTATATTTTTATGGATATTAAACTTACAAATTAATTGCATACATTGACCGTTGTACTTAATTTGAATATTTTCTTCTACATTATTTTGTCTGTAAAAATATCCGTTACAATTTTTTTATAAATTTTTTTTGGCATTAATTGCATACATTGACCGTTGAATTTAATCTGAATGTACTCCGTAACGAAGCACGGGTATTCAGATAGAATATTATACATGACACATATTCTGAAAAGGTATCAAGCTATTATAATTCAAATAAAGATAACTTAAGATAATTGTTTTAGATGATATTGAAATTAAACGGAAGACCGTGGAAAAGTATTAATTGATAATTTTGGGATTATAAACGCTAGATTTTATGTTCTTTTAATTTTTAACTATGAAAACTATGAAATTTCATTGTTTATATACTTTTTTTAAATTATGAAATGATAAATTAACAGTGAAAGAATTTGAAAGGAAAGGAATAACTTATATAATATCTCTATCTTATGCTCTACTTTCTAGTCAGTGATTTTTTCAATGCATTTAAGAATAATTTATTTTAGGCATTCGTGTATTTTCCAAAAATGGGATGCCGTTTTGTAGCATATTATACATGAAACATATTCTAAAAAGGTATCAAGGTATTATATATTCAAATAAAGATAAATTAAGATAATTACTCTAGAAAATATTGAAATTAAACGGAAGACCCTGAAAACGTATTAATTGATAAATTTTGGATTATATACGCTAGATTTATGTTCTATTAATTTTTATTGTCTAAATAACCGTGTCTCTGCTGAGCATTATAATACACGTGACTATACAGGGATGTGAGGTTTAAAAAGGCGTTATGTTAATATGTTAATTATTTTTGAGGAATTTAACCGTCGAATATATCGTAAAAAATTTTAAATATATAAGGAAGCTTTTATATTCATTTACTTTTTAACTACTTCAGACATCTTACATTCAATTTCAAGCACATTCCTGTATGGCAACTATACACTACCATGGAAAGATGCTTAAAAATACTTACGTTTGTGTTTTAAATTAACTATAGAAACAACCGATAAAAAGGGAGGAAAGATGTAAAGATTTTGAAGAAAAAAACATAACATATGCATACTTGACACTCTTATATTTTATGAATTTGCTATTTAACTGAGTGAGAGAGTTCTTGGTCTAGTAGAGGGTAATGTAGTGTAAATATGGCGGACACCTTTCCGTGCAGAATTCATTGCAACTAAGGTTAAGATGTAAAATATATGAACATTTGAAATACAGAATTAAATTCTAATATTCTTTCGCTTTTTATCTCTATAACACTTTAACTTCATGAATTTGTGCATTAATACACAACAAATCTCAACCATAGAGATATTCTAAAACGGGTTGGATCGTAACAGTTAAGCACTTTTAGTGCTAATCTTTTCTATATTAGAGATATAATAGTCGACTAATTAAAAAGTGCAACGGATATCAAACACTTATCCATAATATCGATTTTTGTTCAATGTTTTTGAAATTTTATCTTCAATTATTTATTTTTTTATTCTTTATAACATGAAGGTAAATATGCAAGCATATGAGATAAAGTATAACCGTAAAATAAAATAAAAAGCATGGAAATGATATAAATTTTGTAATTTTTTGAAAGAACAAAAACACTAAAAATAAAATTTTATTTGACAAAAACTTTGAACGGTCTTTTAAACTGGGAGAGGTGAGTAGGGAATTATGAGCGGAAAATTAGGTGAAAGTAATTCGCAATTTAAGAAAACTATTTAATGCTCAAAACGAAAGGATAACACATTACATTCCGCGGGAATGCAAGAAAAAAAATTCTGCCTGTCTATCTGTCAAAAATCTGAAAATGCTTTCTTTTAGCTGCAAAATTCCAAAATTTCTTTGATACTCCAGTTAAATTTCCAATCCCATTTAATGTCACACAACAATTAATCTTACATCTCGTGTATTTTCACTGGCCTCTCTTCAGTAAAATTTCGTCTGCACCTGGGACCCCTGTTGTCAGCATTGTCTTCTATCGATCGGGCAATGTGCGCAGAGGAAGGGGCTTCGAACGCTCTGCAACATGTGTGATCTACTACATTTTCTTTTTTTCAATTAAAATAACCAAATTTCAAGAATCATCAAAATTTCGCTGTGTGTGTGGGCAGTGGAAAATATTAAGGATGCAGTCGTTATGAAGTTACTACAAAAACATTTTTGTCAGGAGCAGTTAACGTTATTTTTATTCTAAAGAAATGCTTGGCAGTCCAGTATTAAAAAAAAAACACTTTAATCCGTTGGCTGACATATATATGCATAATTTTAGTGCTTTTATCTATGCGGTAGAATTAAACTAAAAGTATTATGTTTACAGCATGTGAATTATTAATGAGTTTTCATTTGACAAATAAACAGGATTTGCGAAAATGAAAATTATTTTCACCCAGATGAGAAATCTGGGATTTTTCTAGCATAAGTAATCTTTTTAGTTACTGAGCATAGCATTATCTGCTAAGTGTTATTAAACACAAAGCTAGTGTGTAGTATATAAAGAATGTTACTATTAAATTTACAGAATAATTTTAATTATTATTCTGATAAAAGTATGTTCGGTTCTCTTAAAATTGTGCCCAAAAGAAAGCTTCGTTTATAAATAACAAATGAATTCTTGTAACAAATAGAAGAAACAAATAGAAATGAAAATGCATAAAATCTTAGTACTCTGGTATTTATAAATAAATAAATAAATAACTATATATATCTGTGGCTTGGTGCAAGAAGTGTCTAAGTCAGTTTTCTCCAAGATGAATTTGTTTGCTTATGTCTCTTTCAAAAAAATATTATTTTCAATGTTTAGAAGTACTTAAATCTGTCTGATGCTTTAAAAGTGTCTTCTAAACCATTGTACAGAATTGGGTACTTCTTACATTGAAAATAATATTTTTTAAAGAGACATAAGCAAACAAAGTCATCTTGGAGAAAACTGAATTAGGCACTTCTTGTACCAAGCCACACACACACACACACACACACACACACACATATATATATATATATATATATATATATATATGAAATATCATAACAATAGACACCGTTGGAACAGCTGATACTGGAACACCTGTAAAGGAATTCTTGGAACGCAGTAAACAGGCGACTGAATTAGCACAGATTTATTTGTCGTTTATTACGCAGTTCCCCATAGGAAGGGAGCTATACCGTGTGACATATTATATGTTCAAACATTATCAGGAAGAGCCCGGATTTTAGCCGTGTTCACATTTTTATATCGGGAATATACAGAAGAATTGGTGTAAGCGTTAATCCCTATGACGCTATGTTACGTCATGGACTAGGGCGTGTCCGATGATTCTTATCGGCTCATTCTCCCTAGACAGAGGCTGTTCTATGAGGATATTTCTCTGTCTATAGGGGAACGAAGTGATTAAATACTGCAAACTTTAAGAGCTATTACATCATCATTAGAAATGGAATAAATTATGTTTTACAGGAATATGGACAAGTCAGATAATTAATATAAAAATTATTTTTATATTACTTACACACACACACACACACACACACACACACATATATATATATATATATATATATATAATTTTTTCCCGTAAAAGATAATCCAAAATTTCTTCATTCATTGCTTTTAGATTTAATCCTTTATCTTCATTATTTCCTTTTGCTTTGGTTTTGTTAACTTATATATAACACCCTAATTTAAGCATTCTCTTTCCGGTAAAGAAACATAAGTCATTCTCTGTGTGGTTCTCACTGACTCGGAATAAACGTCTTTCTATGAGGTCCAAAACATTTTTTTAAAGGATATTTTTTGATGTTGAAAGAGCAGATTTGTTTTAGGATTTATGCCATTCCAGATGTAAGTTAACCAGCGCTGGATGTAAGAGAGAATTTCTTTAACTCTGTCCATGTTTAAGGAAGTTTTAAATAATAAAATGGTTTCAGTAATAGCAAGTTTTGAGAGTAGTATTCGTATATATGTATGTGTATATATATATATATATATATATATATATATATATATATATATATATATATATATATATTTACACTACCCTACAACAATGGACCGGACAGCAAGATGTGATGGTATAAGGGCAAGTATATACGCTTTAATAGGGGATGGTTCCCCACGTGCTGCAATTACACTAGAAACCCTTCTGGCCATACTTTCAACAAGATTTTGATACGCAGCTATGGGTATTTGTGTCCATTCCTGCTGCAAGAATGTCGCCAGCTCAGCTGTAGATTTTGGACGTGGTTCCCTGTTCAGGACACGCCGATCTCTTTCGGACAATTTACGGGGACAACCAACGTGTGCAGGTCGTGTCCCAACTCCCGTAGTCTTCCACTTCTTCACGACATCACCAACAGTTGACCGTGGTAATTCTACCGCAATTGCGACAGTAGACTTGTCACTAATGTGACAACCAACTATAACACCTCTTTCAAAGTTACTAAGTTCCTTTCATTTCGACCTACTGTCACAATTTTACATAGAGCTAACGATGTTACCACTTCGCATATCGTATCTAACCTTAACAGGTAACTTGCGAGCTCTAGATTAGCATTACATTCGACATGCATTCGGATTTTATGCAAATCCGCTAGCATCCTGTCCATTATTGTAGGGTAGTGTATATATATATATATGGTGCCCGATGTAAAGGGCTTAAGTCAAAAAGAGTGATTTATATATGCCAAGTTATTCTCTTTTATACCAATCGTAGAGCAATAATTTCGACTTGAGTCTTTTGTACAAAGAAATGTACTTTACCATAGATATATTCTAAACATTTAGTTTTATGAACCTCACCCCATATATATACATGTTTGTGTGTGTCTGTTGTTAGATCAAAAATAAATTTCCTTTTCTCAATTTTGATCACTGAAAATTCTTACATATCCCATGCATTTAACTTTTTTTCTGCTGACATGCGCAGCAAAATTAAAATCTCAAGTGTTTTTGATTCTACACACCCATGTCATGTGCATTACTCTTCTACTAGGGAAAATTTTTTTAATACTTTTGATAACATGAACTGTCTCAGAAGACTCTTTTCTAATTACGTCTTCTACTGGCCTCCTAAGCTACCTGTCTTGGCAAAGAGATCTATTAAAATGAATCTTTCAAAATGGCTCCTTTCATTCCTCTGCGAACACGATTATTAATGTAAAATAAAGTAAATAAAGAAACTCATAAAGATGACCTTTGTTTTTTTGCTAACGAGGTTTTTTTCTTCTATATTACACTATTAAAAATATTACCCAATCAAACATACTGTATATATGCTACGTATGTATAAGAATATTGCATTAAAAAAATAGAAATATAACTGTGGCGACGAAAAATGCGAATGGGGTTAATTTAAATCTTTAATAATAATTACGAATTAAAGTTAGGATAACTCTTAACAATCACTTACTTCTACTAACAGTTAATATCTAGTTTCAATTAAATTTAACTTTTATCATTAGCCATAGTGGTTAGTACATTAAGTTAGATGGAAAGTTTGCGTTGTGGTTTTTTATTTTTAAAATGCAAAACCAAAAAATTAATTATTATAATTAACACTGGTTCGATACTGTCTGCACCACAGTGGTGGTTTATGAGCCAAAAGGAAAAATGCAATTAAATCAAATAAAATTACCTCTCTATCAATGGAGTTCACTTAAAAATAAAATAACTTCTCCTAAAAGAAAACTTAAAGAATTCAACTCTGCTGAAATAAAAAAACCTAAAGCTAAAAATTAGAAAATTAACTCAAAAGCAAAGACCGACATGACACAACTTTACAGATTAAAAATACCAATTGTATTACACTGACTACTAGTCTTATATTCAACATGACTCTCCAACAAGCAACGATTACAAAATATTAACAGTATAGAGCCTTCATAACATTAAATAATTCACATGAACATATTCAGAGAAGTCGCAATAAAATCAATTACTAATAAGGGTGGCTGGTGAGAAAAACTCCGTTTAAATGAAAAGTGATTAAAGTTTAAAAAAAAACAAAGGAAAACTAAAGAAAAATTCAATAATAAAAAAAGGAAATTAAAATCATATTACCAAATTAAATGCTGCAGCACTAAAAAAAGGCTATAATTTTACGAAGTCATGAGGGGAGCCTTAACGCCATTTTCTAAAACGTGCATGACGCCAAGACATTAACGTCGCCGGACCTTTCCGTTCAGCCATCATCTCTCCATCACGGGTCTCGGGTCAGTTTTAAGCTTCTTGGCTTGCCTCTCACCTCTCTGCAATCTTTCGCACCCTCCGCCCCCGAGACGACGCTACGTTTTTTCACTTTGGAATCCACGAGGAAGTAAGAAGTTCCAACACGCGCCGTGAATCTCGGACGAGGAAAACGTTGAAATTCTGCAATGACCGAAGAAATATTTTCTTCCACTCATCGTTGATTTTTTTTCATCTTGTATTTCACATAATCATTGTTGGTTACTTATTTCTTCCGCGCCACCGCCATCCATAAGATGCTGTATTCTTGCACATATTCCAAAGTCCTGGTATTCTGATCTTTTCTCCTCCCTGGCTCGGGGGCCTTGGTTGTGGATCACGAAGAAATGGCGAAGATCGGGCATATCAAATTACTAAGGACAGCAGCCAGCAAAAGATAGCGATTGAAGCCTGTTGCTAGGCACAGAGTCAGTTTTGAGGAAAGAAAGAAAAACAAGGAATAGTAAAAAAACTTTTGCTATTTATCTAAATTTCTTCAACATTTGAAGTAAAATTCACCAGCCAAAAATATGTACCAGCCACCTCACAATTATTTCAAAATAAGGCTTATTGATTTATCAATATTTTAACCAAAAGGTATAACATGTGATGATCTCCTTCAATTTAATTCTTCATAATGTCAAAACATTTCGAGAAACTTACGCACGCTTCTCCAAATGCGGTGACATTAATCAAATAAATGAATATTTGATCACCACAAGTTTAACCATCAAGTATATTTAGCAGAGGCTTAATAAATTGATTAAAAACAAAGCACAACCGTTACTAAAATTTAATTTCTTAACCCGAGATTAAAATAAACATTAATTAATTAAAAAACTATTAATTATCATCACAACATAACCCGGTCCGAATATACTATAAATTTAAATAAATAGTAATATTATTTTTCTATAAATTGTTATCTTTATACCCACATATTATAAGTTGTAGGGAAGTAGAGAATGGAAGGTACAGAGGAAACTCTTATTTCCTTACACAAGTTCAAAGGGACTTCATAGGCTTCGTTCTACATATGTGATATCCCAAAACTTTTATAAAATGCATCAGTGAAGGGTTTTTTTTTAAATTGAGGGTTGGACAAAAATCAGAGGTTGCCCCTCGACCTTCCATCATCCTTGATACTTTTCTGATATGCTTAAACCTTGGTAATTGTAGTATTCCCTTCCCTGTAGACTATCTACGGAAAGATATATTACCGTATAATTCTGTACCTTGGAACAAAAAGAGCCAAAGTCCATTTTAATGAAATGTCAGTTCATCAATGTCCGAACATCAATGTCAGTTTAAGGATTTTTGCAAATCTTCGGACATTGGCCCTTTTGATTGGCCCTTTGACATTGGCCCGTTTGACAATTAATGTATATCCTACCCTGATTCCACTCGTGCAGTTCACACAAGTTTCAAAGTTTTGGACATTGGCCCTTTTTGTTCCAACGTACAGAATTAAACCATACACCTTCTCTAAATGCTCGATAATATCACTCAGTACTGACTTCTTGTCACTCAGTACTGACTAGTTGTCATGCTGTTAGGACTCGTTCACATTGCTTCCTGAGTGGAGCGTAGCGTCAACGATACTCGCATCAATACATTTTTAATCAATCTCAGAATCTTCACAATATCTCGGGTAATCTTTTGGAGGTCTGCGATTGGCTAAAAAGTATTTCGATGCGAGTAACGCTGACGCTCCGAAAGCAGCGTGAACACGGCTTTAGTATCCAAATGTTAAAAAACAAAGAGTTTGCAAGCAAAGCTGGCTAATTTCTTCATTAAATTGGTTTACTTAGCGGAGAATTCAGTTTTCATTGGTCAATTGTAAAGTTTGTCCAGGAAATTTTCGCATGCTTGGTCAAGTTTTCTTCCTCCGTGAGAGTATGTCGGAATAGTTTAAAAAATAGATAAGTTTGTAAAGGTATAGCCGGCCTCCTCTAAAGCGGATACAGCAGGTTTTACTACTGATTCTCGTCGCCATGATGGCAACCCGCTTGACATCAGATCCGTAGGACTGGTCCCCCAGTACCTCTCCCGGCCTCCTGAACCAACAGGTCCGAGTCCTTCATCCAATTCATAGTTCAGCTTGATGACACCACTCGCTCATGGCTAACGAAACAGAGCTAATCCAGAAATTGCTAATTCTCCCAAATTTTCCTCCATTTAATCTGCAGCCACCACACTACCATCTACATCACTATCCATTTGAGCCTTTACTGAATAACCACTTTTACATAAACATAATAAACTACATTCATGCATAACATACAAACAAAACATGACATAACATACAAAGTTCTGTACCACCCGTTAAAAAATAGATAAGATGCGAGAAATTACGTCGGCCCCAGCTCATCGCTGATACGGCAAGTTTATCTACAGACAATCAGTCGCCGCAAACACCAAGTGACCGCTAGCTCAGCCACCCGGCACCACCCCGAACCTTGCGTCCAGCAGTTCCAGCTTCATCATCTCATGTCCAAGTTCAGCTAAACAACACCATCCACTCCTCTGCCCACGAACAGAGAAATCCAAGAGCGAAACCGAATTTTCTTCTTTCCCTAATTGTTACCCGAATGCTGGGCAACCATCATACTGCCAAGTACCAAGACTCCTCCCTCAACTGGAGGGCTGCTTTATTAACCCTTACGTCGGTTCATCGGTCTAGGAGACCGCTGTTCCACCTGTTCTGAAGGGTGGGGTGTTGGTGGGGGATCAGACTGTTGAGGGTTTGTGAGTTCTTCAGTCGGGTCCTGACCTTCAAGTACAACACATCGGAGATTTTCGCCCGCTCGTATTTTGTCGGTAAATTTAATCTTTGTAAAACATAGTCGGTCTTTTGGACCGATGAGCCTTGAACTGATTTAAAATTTTTGCAGGTCTGTATGACCGATAAGTCTTGAACCTTATTAATTATCTGTCAGTCTGCATGCATTCTATTTCTAAGATCTTTGTTTTATTGTTGTAACTAACATGGCTAGAAGAATTCCTCCTGTTTTACAACGAACCAGACATTTTGTCTCTCTCGCACAATCACAAATTGAGGAATCGGATTCTGACATTTTTGTTGAATAATCTATTTTTATTTACCCATTTCAAGAATGAGAGGTGGCAGTAGTTTTCCATTAATGACTTATAGCTGCGAAAAACTTATAAAAATAGGAAAATATCCTAATTTTATAGCGTGGCGGTCTGTGAGACCGATGAGCTGGGGAATAGTATAAAGACAGATGAGCCGACGTAAGGGTTAAAAAAATAAATCTCTACATAAAGTTTAGTTTACAATATAAGTCTGTACACCTCGTACAGACAACAGAAGTATTGACAAGCATAGGAGTCAATAAAAAACATAAATAAATAACGAGATTACATAATCAGTTCACATAACTCAATTTACAACAATATAAGCCTGTACAAATAAATAGATAACTTTTAAGTTAATTACTTTTTGTATTTTAATGGAAACATTTATTTTCCCGAATGTTCAAGAAGAAAGGTGAAGTTTTGAATCTTCGCAACGAGTGATTTGAATTATTTATATTTTCCACTGAACGTTAGTCTCCCACGAATGGTAATAATAAACACATCTTTTCAGTTTCTCAAATGCTTTAATTTGGATGTTCCTCCACTTTTGGATCTCTAAGAATTTACGCCTACTGTATCTATGAAATGCCAATAGTACTCTACCCCGCACACATTCTGCGATAAAATACAAACAATGAAACAGCCTCAGAGATATACCAAATTTTGAGCTACGACTTGAATATTCAAAGAAATCCACAATAAGATAATGAATGCATCTCACCTAATAAGAATTCCCGAAGAACTTTCAATATGTAAAATAAAAGCCTAAATTTAAAGTGAAGAGACAACTAGCAATTTTGGCATATGTGGCGTTTTAAATATTGCGTTATTCCCTTTTTTTTCTTCCACAAAACGTTTTGTAACAAAACTGCTTTAAATGAACTTTTAATTTACTTTTGCGAAAAATGTCTTCCTCAAAGGATTAATTAAGTAAGCCTTTTATGAAAATTTGCTTTTCAGTAAATGTGCTTTTTCTAGCGAAATATAATTGAATTTTATCGAGGTTTAAAATAGTTAATTTTATGTGTCCGTTAATTTAATTCAGTTGAAATTTTGGGCTGCATAAATTCTAGAATGGCGCTGAAAATGTATGTGCTGACATGTTTTCTCATCTGGATTCTGTTCAGCTATTCAGAACCAGTGAAATTAATAGATAAATTGTTTAAAGCTACATATACCTATTTTTACCTTTGAGGTAAATGATAATACGATAATACATAGAAACGAATTCATTTATCTCTATGAGGCATTGAAGATTTTCTTTTTTTTTTAATGTTTAGCGAGAGTGAAAGGCATTATTAACCCTTACGTCGGCTCATCGGCCTAGGAGATCGCTATTGCACTTGTTCTGGGGGGTGGGTGGTGGTGGTGGGTGATCAGACTGTTGAGGGTTTGTGAGTTCTTCAGTCGGGTCCTGACTTTCAAGTATAACACATTGGAGATTTTCGCCCGCTCGTATTTTGTCGGTAAATTTAATCTTTGTAAAACATAGTCGGTCTTTTGGACCGATGAGCCTTGAACTGATTTAAATTTTTGCAGGTCTGTATGACCGATAAGCTTTGAACCTTATTAATTATCTGTCAGTCTGCATGCATTCTATTTCTAAGATCTTTGTTTTATTGTTGTAACTAACATGGCTAGAAGAATTCTTCCTGTTTCACAACGAACCAGGCATTTTGTCTCTCTCGCACTATCACAGATTGAGGAATCGGATTCTGAAATTTTTGTTGAATAATCTATTTTTTATTTACCCTTTTCAATACTGAGAGGTGGCAGTAGTTTTGCATTAATGATTTATAACTGCGAAAAATTTATAAAAATAGGAAAATATCCAAATTTTATAGCATATTGGTCTGTTAGACTGATGAGCTCGGGAACAGTAAAAAAGACAGATGAGCCGACGTAAGGGTAAAATAGGCGAGAGATGCACTCGCTTGAAATTTTATTACTTGTTTTATCCGGACAACTGGGTTCCAGACGAAATGTATCATTTATTGGTTTATTATGGATGAAATCTGGGACTTAAGGATGGTATGACTGCTTTAACTCTTTGTTACATTCCCAAAAATAACTTTTTTTAAAATCTTAAGACTGCTGTGTACTAACCCTATTGGATTCACTTACCTCAATGTAAACCTTTGGAGAAAATTTGTCTGTTTACAGCTACATAAAAGCTGATAATAAAAAAAAAATGGTATTTTCAGATAGCCTGAACGTTTTTGCACTGTGCAACAGGATTCGTTTTATAAATATCGTCCACCAAAAGAATTTATTAGAGTTTAAAACACAATATACTAAATATTTTCTCCGAATAATTTAAAGTTTAAAATATTATTTGCATTTTCTTTTTAAAACGAAAAATGCCCCAAGGTGTAAAATTTCTTTCTCTATTACGGAGTTCAATTTAAAAAAAAATCTTTAAATCCAAGTCGGCAATCCTTCCACAAATTTTCCTCATAGGCTAACATTGAGGTGAGCGAATCTAATAGAGTTAGTACACAGCAGCCTTAAACGAAATTTTTTTTACTCTCTTTACCTCTTATGAAAGCCTCTTTTCAGCTGTTTCCGTACTAACTTGAAACGCACTTAATTTCATGCAGTCTATGCCAATATTGTTGATTAGAATCAATGTCGGGTCGTTTGGCCCATCAATGGCAGCAGTAGGACTTATTTCGGCTAGCTGGTAGATGAAACGGGCGTTCCCGTAATGTTCTGAATGTTTGCAGAGCCAAAGTAGTTGTACACATTACATCCATCAGCGTCGGCGTTTTTGACAGCAGAACAAGTTTAACCAGTCACAGCTATGATCACGACCAGCCTCGAAGGGTTGAGCTAAATTTTAGGAATTGTTATTGGTTAACAAGTTTGCGATACCCCCAATGCTGACGTTAACGGATGTACTGTTCTTTAACTGTCCAGTATCTCTAAGTGACTGAGATAACTCGAGCAAATCGCTTGCTTTAAGTGGCAATTTGCAGTCATCCCTTTTGAAAGTCAGTGAAGATAAAGAAACACGACATGTTTCCCACTTTAAATAGTATATTCAAATATTCACATTCATAGTAGCCTGAACGGTGAAGCATTTCATAAGTAAACATAATTTTCCTTATGGGGAAGGGATCTGGTGACAGTTGAAGAGCAGTGTGGGCACTAGGGCAGGGATACTCAAACTGCGGCCCACCAAGATCTTGTATGCGGCCCGAGACACTCGCACTCATTATCATGCAGGTGCTTTTTTGATCAAGATTTTGGAAATTAATGAAAAATACAAAACTGTACAAAAATGTGCCACCTGCTGCTCAAGTTGTTTGCATCAACATACTTTTATGAATCCTCCGATTTCAAAATGAAATATTCGAAGAACGTACAGTAGAACCTCGTTTATCCGGACTGACTGGGACCAAAGGCATTCCGGATAATCGAAAATATGTATAATCTGGGTAATAAGCAAAAAAAAATCCTTAACTAAGCAGACTTACCGTTTATTACGATAAAAAAAACTATGTTTTGTAACAAAATTGCATAGTATTGTTTCCAAGACATTAAAAAAAATAATAACTTTTCACATCATTTCTTAACAAAGACTTGGTCCACTGTCTTCTGTTTCAAACACATGTGGCGTTTAAATGAAGCACGGTCACGCAAATGTTTTATCAATAATAGTTCAGCTGGAGTGGTGTGGGGCAGACGCTCCAAGTACGCCATGATGTTTGCCAACTGGTGAGCAGCATCTGCATGTGTCGTCTGCTGTTGCTGTGTGATCGTTCCCTCCTCGTCCACGCCATCTTTTTCCTCAACCCTGTGTGCTGTAGATGTGCATGCCGCTACAATTTCTTCTTCCGGCATAGTGCCTTAGCCTTTTACTGTCTTTCAGCCACCCACTGACGCTTTCCATATCAACAGCTGAGCACCCACTTATTGTTCCTAACATTTGCAGATGGTCGTCTGCAGCCACTTGTACCAAATTATCGCTTGTCATTTCGTTTGTAGCACAAATAGCTCGTGATTCAATCCACGTCAACGCCCTGTGACACTCTGGTAGAGCTTTCTTAAAAGCATTTCAAGGAAAAGCATTTTATTACCATAATTTATTGTACAATCTATGCAGGAACTGTACATTGAATCAAACTAAAAAGCGAATATTAAGCGTACTTGTAGTTACGTTCTTGCTATCATAGTTAAAAATTATTATCTAATGTGAACATTAAATAAAAAAAAGTCCACAAATCTGATCGGGATAAACGAGGACTGGATAGACGAGGTTTTACTGTATTTTGAAATTGGCTTACTGATTCTCACCTTGATGACGTATTGATAGTAGCATACAGCAAATATAAATCTGATTTGTCTAAAATTCTCGAAAGTTTGTCTCAACATAATAAATCACCTTTATTTTAAATAAAAGTTTGAATTCATCAGGTTTTGAGTATTATTTTTACCATGTTTTTATTAACTTGCTTTCTTGATTGCGTGTATGTGTGTTTGTGTGTGTGTTTGTCAAGTACAAATCTTGCAATCGATTTTTAACTAACTTCCCGACTAGATAGACATTTGAAACTTTTAGAATATCTCAGAATACGATGACAATGCATTTTTTTAATACTTTTAGCCATCTTTAAGCAGAATTAAATTAATTTTCAGTTATTTTCAGTTAATTTTGTTTTGTAGACTGGTGCAGCCATCTATTGGCCGGAACGGGAACGAAAAGTTATATGCAAGTTAACTTCCAATTAACTTCATTTTCTTTCAAGTTGATGGGATAATTCATCAAAAAAATTTATAAAAGTATTTATTAATTCATAGAATTGTCAAGGTTATATGATTCAACAGAAAATTTAAAAACATGGTATATAAAAAGTTCTTTTTATCTTGTAATTATTTACATTATTACAGTATGAGCTATAGTGTGTTACTAAAGTATGACTTACAGCATACTACGTTGCAGCCCGCGTAACGTAGCGCAAATATATGCATGTGGCCCGAGGGAACAAAAGTTTAAGTATCGCTGCATTAGGGGAAAAATAATACCATCGAAATAAGTGAAACAAAATTTTAAAAATTCCTCTAACAATTAATCTTAGTTTTAACATACAAGTATTTAGGCATTTCGAAGAGAGTTTATTTCACCAGGAGGAATGCAGTAGACATAAAAATAAATAAACCAGCAAATAATTTATTTAATGACCATAAAAATTTGAAGGGAACATGTTTTAATGCTGTAGAGTAGGGCAGTAATTTAGGAAGAGTATTAAATATTTACTGTTCATTCAATAACAGGAACAAAATGAAGATACATCTCTACGTGAGACTTTTCACAGTTCAATAGAAAGAATATTGACTAAACCATAATAACAAAAAATGGCAAATTCAACACAAATCGATACAACACACATTTCACATTGGATTTATACACGACAAAGCTTTGACGTGATTGGTTCATAACAGAAAAATTAAAATTTAAATACACTCAGCAAAGGTAAAAAAAATAAGAGGATAGGAACTATCCCAGATGCTTTAATCAGTCTCTGAAGTCAACAGAAAAAAACAGTTATTTAAAAAACTCCAACTATCGAAAAATTAAAAATTTATTTTCGTATCTGTCACAACTTACTTTTATATCCTTCATAAACTATGTAAAAATATTGTTAGATATCTTGATTTCTGATTAATTGTAAGAATTTTAATTAAACGTTGACCCTCTATAAGAAAAGCTATTGGATTAGCCTTTCTTTTAAAATCGGAATACTTGAATAGAATGTAACAGATGATTATAAAACTATATAACTAAAGTATTCTTTAAATTTTATTACCGAAACGTATTAGAAATGCATAAAAAAAGGAATCTGAAAGCAACATTCAATGAAAGGAAATTTTTAAATCGGAATTTTCAATCTTATGATTTTTTTTATCTTCTAACGAACAAAAAGTTAAAATTTCTTTTGCCAATAGAAATGAAAAAAATAAAAACAAACAAGTGCCGGAAGGAAGCGCTGCAATTGCATATTCTTAAAGTGATTTTTTGTGGTTCAGAGGAAGAAGACATTTTATGTCATCCAATTTTTTATTTTACTTTATCTTATTTTTTGTAAAGAAGTAATAGCAATTTACGAGAGCAAACATACAAAATAGTCGTGAATATTTATTGTTCTCGGAGTTGTGTATCATCTAAAGTGATATTATTTCCATCGAATCACTGCGATAGCAAGTTCTTCACAAGTTGAGTGAATCCATCAAATTATAAAAAGCGTCTCTAGCTCTGCGCGTTCCTAAACATTTTACTTTTTTAGAGGAGATATTAAAAACGCTTTTCCAATCTGTTTAAGTATTTATTATTTTGTATTATTCCTTATTTTCTTTGAATATTTGAAATTTGCTTGAGCATTTTTTTTTCTTATGGCAATAAAGTGGAGGAAGACACTTCTGATTCAATGATACAACCTATGACATTTTCGACATGGAAATAAAATGCCCCACCAAACAGGATTTTAGGGCAATATCACGTCCCTTAAGAGGATTTCAGTCAGACTAAATAGAAATAAAACAAGGAGACTCTTACCGTCTTAATAGACCATCAATCTTAATCTTCACCCAGCGATTCAGCTTAGTTCTGGTATTTTCAAACGTGTACGAAATTCTTGTTTAAAGAATATGTATCCACATTTTTGTTTTCGTGTGGAAACGCTTTGCAAGTCTGTTTACTTGGAAAATTAATCCATAAAAAAAGTGGGTCTCATGAAAATACACTGCTGGCCACTGTAAATGCAACACCCTGAAGGAAACATGCAAATAACATGAAATTTACATCATGCATTAGCGGAGGGGAGATATGCAAATGATTAGAATTTCAGCGCAGACGCACATCACGCGCGCCTGTGGCGCCACATCAAAGCGCTATTTAAGGCTTCGAGATTCCGACGATTTCAAGTTCGGCAATTGTGTTTTTCTTGTGGTTTTTTCAAAAAAAAACGATCAATTATGCCTCGTCGAAAACAGCGATAATCTTTTGATCAAGTATCCGAGTTCGACAGAGGAAGGATAGTGGCCTACCGAGATTGTGGATTATCTTTCAGGGAAATCGGTAGTCGTGTTGGACGAAACCAAACAACTGTAATGCGGATATGTGATCGTTGGATGCAGGAGGGTACGACGGACCGGCGTGTTCGATTGCATCCACCTCAGCGCGCCACTTCACGTGATGACAGGCAAATTGTGCGCATGGCAGTGACGGATCGCTCAGTCACATCACGAACCATAGCACAGCACATGCAGTCTGTAACGCATCATCCAGTGTCTGCGCGTACCATTCGAAGCCGTTTACAGCAGAGTGGTCTGTCCGCAAGACGTCCATTGCTTTGTCTACCCTTGACGCAGAACCACAGACGTCTCCGCCGCCAATGGTGCGATGACAGAAGGATGTGGACGGCAGAATGGAATGAAATTGTCTTTACTGACGAGTCACGCTTCTGTCTGCAACACCACGATGGTCGCATTCGAGTCTGGAGACACCGTGAAGAGAGGATGCTGAACAGCTGCGTTATGCACCGCCACACTTGTCCTGCACCGGGTATTATGGTATGGGGCGGTATTGGATATTACTCTAGCACACCTCTAGTACGCATTGCCGGTACTTTAAACAGCCAGCGCTACATCTCCGAGGTGTTGGAGCCAGTTGTCCTTCCTTACCTTCAGGGCTTGCCCACAGCCATATTTCAACAGGATAATGCTCGACCACACGTGGTACGCATTGTCCAACGGTTCTTCGTCAATCGTCAGATTGAATTGCTTCCCTGGCCGCCTCGGTCTCCGGAACTTTCGCCGATAGAAAACATGTGGTCCATGGTTGCTCTACGATTGACCCAGATTCCCTCCCCAGCTGCCACAGCAGATCAACTTTGGCAACGTGTGGAAGCTGCTTGGTCTGCTGTACCCCAAGAACTCATCCAAAGTCTGTTTGAATCAATGCCGAGGCGTGTGGCAGCGGTGATCTCCAACAATGGCGGCTACTCTGGCTACTGATTTTGGGAGGAACCACACTTCACAGAAGTCTATAAATTTAATCATTTGATACTTGGTCAACATGTTATCTACAAAATAAATTTTGTTGTGATATCTCTTGTCTTTCTTGGTGTTGCAATTTGGGTGGCCAGCAGTGTAATTAAAATGATATGATGTAAGAACATATAGTATGTGCCGGGGATTATGAAAGTGGCGTAAGTGAAGAATTTGAAAAACAGTATATCAGCTATTTCGCATTGTATTGTTTTACATTAGCATAATCTGAAACAATCTTTGCAAAATTGTAAAAATTGAAACCGTTAGATTGAGCTGGTTATTAGGTCATTCAATATAATTCAGTTCATGTTCAAACCCAAACCTTTAGTTATCTCGAAATGAAAAATTAGGTGACTTATACCATTTTCATAATCACCGGTACGTAAAAATCTGTGTTTACTGTGTCAAGTCCAAATCGTAGTTTTGAGAAAAACTGTATTGAAACCTAACATGTTTATGTTTTGTGTCACGTATCCCAAATTTTCACTGATGAATAAAAATATTTAGGAGTGGAATTGGACTTAGCTTTCTGTACCGTGCAGTAGCCCTTAATTTTTCAAATATGCCTGGTTTGACAACTCATTTTAGCCATTTTGGACTTAACATCCCAAATTTTCCCTGATGAATAAACAAATTTAGGATTGGAATTGGACTTAGCTTTCTGTACCCTGCAGTAGCCCTTGACTTTTCAAACATGCCTGGTTTGATAACGTATTTTAGCCCATTTTAGACTTAACACCCTTTACACAGCAAACACAGATTTATGAGAGCTCAGCAATGTTTTATGCTGGTAATGAGGAAAAGTTCTCATTCCTTCTCGGTAAGAAATATGAAGCCTAGTGGTTTAGATTCTGCTATTAAACTTTAATTGAAAATAACCAAACTTATTCTACTGAAAGAGAAATAAGTCAAATAGACAATATATCTATCTGTCTGAAAACGGAAAGATTACTTGTTAAACTCCTCCATAATGACGTGAGAATGAAAAGTTAAAAAAATTTCCAATGAAATATCATAAACATAGTACCTTTGGAGAAGTACTCCGACTGCTTCATTAGCATGAGATTAAAATAACTTATAAATATCTAATTTACAGAAGAGGTGAAGCATTTCAGTTTGCTACTTTTAGTGTTAGGCAAATTTTAGTGTTCTTTTAACAAACAAGAACGGAAAACATTTAAAATACCCCCTAACTTCTGTGAAAAGTACAAAATGAAAGTCCTTGATAATAAAAAATAAATAAATGCATGCCAGTATTACTCGTATGATTCAAATTTCTCAAATAACCCTTCGATGGCTATATGTTCTGTTACAGGAAATGCGACATTTTATGTCTATTTTGATGCGATGTCGAACATTCCAATAGCTTCTGGACTCCGATAGGATAGGGCTCTACGATATGAAGTGATCAAATTTATTTTTATACCTTAATCCTCTCTCTTCGATTTTTTTATTTTACTTGGAAATATTACCTAACTAAGTAAATTACGCTGCTTGATTGGAGATGATCCAATTTTGAAACTAGGAATTTCCAAAAATTTTACCACCCTTCCTTGGATTTTTATTATTTCTCCATCTAATTAGAGATCTGAGACAGAAAATGAGAGTTAGTGGAGACACACGGAATAAAGTGAAAATAAACAAGGATATGTACATTAAATTAACAAAGAAAAAGAAATTAACTAAAATATATTTTCTGTTGATTCGCGCAGCTTGATTTTGCTGTGAAATTTCTTTTTTACACAACGCATAGCATCATCTATATAGTCAAACTATTCAATTTATTTTTTCATTTCCGATTTTGTAAGGTGGAACATATGAGTATTATATAAAGAATTAACAGATAATTCTTTTCAGTCCCCGTTCCCTAACGATATTTAAGCTTAAGGCTGCTGTATATTAACCGTAATGGATTCGCACACCTCAATGTTAACCCATGGAGAAAACGTGTCTACTATTTACTCCTACATAACTGCTGATAATCCAATAAAAATGGAATTTTCAGAAAGACTGAACTTTTCTGCACCTTGCAATAGGATTCATTTAATAAATTTCGTCCACCAAAGGAATTTATGAGTGTTTAAAACACACTATACCAGATTTTCTCCCCCAAAATTTAAATTTTAAAATACTATTTGCATTTTTGTAAAAGAAAAATGCCCCAAGGTGTAAAATTTCTTTCTCTCTTATGGAGTACAATTTTTAAAAAAACTTTAAATCTAAGTCGGTAACTTTTGGACAAATTTTCTCCATAAGTTAATGTTGAGGTGAGTGAATTCGATAGGGTTAGTACACAACAGACTTAACAATTCGTAGTACCTTCACGAAAGGTTTTTATACGGCAAATTTTTTTATCGTGGATATACATTGGAATTTTATACATGACAATAAATGCTTTCTATAGAAGGTTTGCAAAACTTTAGCGAAAAATATTAAGCTGTATATATATATATATATATATATATATATATATATATACAGTAGCTCCCAAAAGTGTTCGTACACTTACGAATTTCAATGAAATAGGGGTCTATCCATTAATTAAAATGAATATTTCAGAATGGGTATTTAATAATAAGATCTATAATCTATTTTTAACAAAACTACATGAAATATTTTGAAAACATAGTAAAACTTTATTTTTAAGAAACCAGTAATCAAAAAGTCACAAAAACTTTATCTCACAAAAGTCATCATATACTGAAATATCTTTGGATAAATTCATAATTAAAATTATCGTCTGGCACTTTATTTTTATTTTTGAATTGTGGTGATATTTAAAATATTTTGGCTTTAATTTTTGCTTGCCTATTCCATAATATTCTATTTATTATTTAAAAATGGCTCGTAGTCGTAAAGAAACAACAAACAGCATTCGAAAATTGATTATTTTTCATCATAGTAGTGGTAAATCAGTTCGGAATATTGCTATATTACTTAATTTATCCTATTCTACTGTGCAGTATGTGAAAAAACGCTTTAAAGAAGAAAATTGGATCGAAAACAAGGTAAGAAAAAGCCGTCCGGAAAAGTTAAGAAAACGTGATCAGAGATTTATAATTAGAAAATTTGTGAAAAATTCACGTTTGAGTGCGGTAAAAGTTTCTGCAGAATTCGATGAAACATTTTCTACTTCAATTTCCCCTGAAATTTTTTGACGAGTTCTCAGAACAGCTGGATTACATGGGCGTTCTGCCCATAGAAAATTATTTGTGAGTGAGAAAAACAGAAAGTTTAGGCTTCCCTTCACACTATCAATGATAAATAAGCCCCAAACCTATTGGAATAATGTCTTATTTGCCGACGAACATTTTTGGCGCTGATGGGAGTATAATTGTATGGAGAAGGAAAAAATGAGGAACTTAATCCCAAGAACTTAGTAGGAACAGTTAAGCATGCCGGTGGAGGTATCTTTGTGTGGGGGTGCATGTCAGCATCAGGACTAGGAAATTTGGTATTTATTGATGGCATAATGAATCATGCTGTTTTTATAAACATTTTAAGAGACAATTTAAAATTATCAGCTCAAAATTTGGGTACTGGAAACAACTTTGTTTATCAAGATAACGATCCTAAGCACACGACTCTCAACGTTTGCATCTGGTGTCTCTATAATTGTCCACAAGTTTTGAAAAGACCACCTCAATCGCCAGATTTAAACCCAATAGAACAACCCAATAGTGTATTTGGAGAGAACTGGAGGTTCGAGTACGAAAACACGACATTCACACGAAAAGCGAACTAAAAATAATTATGATGGAAGAATGGATGAATATTGATGCAAAAATTACAAAAGAACTAAAGCAATCTATTCCCGGACATTTAAAAGCTGTTGTGGATGCTAAAGGATATCCTACAAAACATTAATTTAACGAAAAATTAGAATATTTACTAATATGTAGAGATTTTTTACAAGTGTACGATGACTTTTGTGACATAAAGTTTTTGTTACTTTTGGATTATTGGTTTCTTAAAAATATAGTTTTACTATGTTTTCAAAATATTTCATGTAGTTTTGTTAAGAATAGATTATAAATCTTATTATTAGATACCCATTCTGAAATATTCATTTTAATTAATGGATAGACCCCTATTTCATTGAAAATCGTAAGTGTACGAACACTTTTGGAGCCACTGTATATATATATATATATATATATATATATATATATATATATATATATATATATACAAAATGTTCTTTGTGGGAATGAAAGGAGGCTGTAAGGTAAGCAAATTTTTTATTTACGTATTGATCTTATGATTTTTTTGCATACCAAAGATTCTAGGAGCTCTGAATTCGATGTAACTGCATGCAAATGTTTTGAAGTATTCGAAGTCGAAGCTTTAGTACGTTTAGTATTTGGTGATTATTGTCTTTCGTACTGATTTCCTAAGCTGCTTTTCATGGAAAAATTAGTAATGACATATCTTTAGTAAATAGTTTTTAGTAAGAAATTGTTTTTGTATGTGATAAGGGTATTATTAGAATAATTAAATCTCCATAAATACTTAAGTTTAAGTTGAATAAAAATGACGTTTATGCCGAATATGAAAAAAAGATTATGCGAATTTTTTATAATGTGTGTATTATAGTAATTATTATTTTAATGGCACTTTTCAAATTTTTATAAGATTAAAATAACATTTCTGTCTTTACAGGCCTTTATAACTGCATATTCAAAAAGGTAAGTTGTTTTAATGTTTTAAAACTAATTTAAAATTTTGTGACTGGAATTCGAGATAATGCACATATTTTGTCTCAATTAAATGTAGTTTTTGTCTCAATTTCCAAAACTATATTTGATAAATATATAGTTATTCTGTCAAGGTTTTCACGACCATTCTGAATTGTAAAATATTACAATACGAGAACAAAATAACTATTGATTAATGTGAGTGTTCGTGCTCTTTTGTGAGCATAATTAAACTAGCAAGATATTAGCTTTTGAAATTAATTCTTCAAAGCTAGAATAAACAGTTTCACAGCAGAAACCTAGCACATTTTGTTGTCTACTTCATTAAAGAATTTACTATATCTGAGAGAAATTTAAGTAAAACATGAGATGTGTTTATGTTTTTTTCATGTTCAATTCGCTTTCCCAGAAGTTATGTCAATGGACTTCTCCGAAAATAGACTTCTCCGAAATCTAAAATTTTATTCGATTATGTTGACACCCACGCTTTCCAGATATGTGTAAGGGCCTTGTGAATTTTTTTATTTTACGTAGGAATTTTAATGTGTCTGGTTTATGAGAGAGGAATATGTAGAGATGACTTGCGAGTAACTCAAGACAGATGGAGATGGAAATTTCTTTTGAAGATTTTTTTAAATGGAAATTTTTTTTCTGATTCAAAACCTTAAGTTTTTGCAACTATCTCTTAATATATTACAATTAAAATGTTTATCTGAGATTAGCGAAGTAAAACCTTTTTTGTAACTCAATTAAATATGTAGCGCTAATTAATTTTTAACAACGGAATATTTAAATGATTATTAATGATTTTGTATTTAAACATGAAAATGAAAACACACAATAAAAAGTATTACACATAGATTTTCAGGCTTTAACCTGTTCAATGTTTATCGTCCGTAAATAAATTTTATTCAAATGATTTGTAAAATACAGTAGAGCCCCGTTATAGCGAACCCGGTATATAATGAAGTCACGGATATAATGAACGAAAAGTTTGGTCCCGCCGTTTTCCTATTGTACGTAATTTAATTATTATTGTGTCAGTTTAATGTAAATTATTTTAGACGATTTAATTCATAAATGATCATTTTTAATAGATTTTATCATTTTTAAATACAAAAAATGATAAAATCTATTACATTACAACTAATGGGTTATACATTTTGTGAACTCTAGCATTTTCCGTAATGGTTCGGATTTAGCGAACCATCGATAAAGCGAACAAATACTTTGGTCCCTTGAAGTTCGTTATAACGGGGTTTGACTGTATAAACTTTCTATGCGTTTGGTGCGGATTTTTCAGTTACCTGCATTTAGCTTGAAAAGCGTTTACCACGGATTGTTCCATACTCAAATGCATTGTTCAAAACCGTCTGAAACATTTTAGACGCACCTGATATTCAATCAAAAGGATGAACTAATCCGTCATAAACGCTTATTTAACAGAAAGTTGGTCAGAGAAAAATTTTTTTGAAGCGCGTTTAGTGGGGTCAGGAAAAAACCTTTATATTCTGCAGTGTAATAAATATGAAAAAAAACAAAAAGTATGGAAGTGGTAATATATTTAATTATACTTTCACTAATTATTAACAGATACTCATTATATCACTGACAGAGAAAATATCCAATGTGTTAAAGAAATGATTGCGAATTTTACTCAATTCTTCTATTCTCAACTTTTTTATGTTAATCTTTAGTCGCATTATGGTGCATTTTAAATTATTTATAACTCCCATAACATCAAAGAGTACAAAACATCGGTGTCAAGGCACGGACTTCATAACGTAAAAAGTCGTCTATAACTGCAAGCGAAAATTTCTCACCATGTAAATTCCATGTAAATTCTGTACACAAGCTATCCCTTGAAAAAAAAAATGATTAACGGAAGATTATATGTAAATAATGAGCTTGCATTTCTTCGAACTGTTTATGTAACAAAAAATAAAAAAAATAAATGCTAAAAAAATTATTGCAATCATCGTACATCTGTGGTGAAGGATCGATCACTGTATATATATCACTTTTATATTTCTGTTATGACAGATCATAATGGTAATATTTCTTCTAGATTTCTTACAAGTCATATTTGTGAACATATGGTGTCCCTTACAGTCAGCAAAATAAAGTCAGTACACGTGAGGTAATTAAAGCATAGACAGCCACTGGAACCGTATTTTAATTGGCTGGTCATAATCACTCTTGCTTCTGATAGAAAATATTGCATTAAAACTAAAAAAAAATGAAGTCGAGGGTTAGAAAATAACTGAAAATATTCACTATAAAAACACTGAGAAGTTTACTCTGTTCGTGAATAGCGACAGCCAATGCAGCTTTTTTCTTTAGGATCAGAGACAGAATGTTTACAGTGTAAGGAAAAGTAGCTAAATAGCGCCCAGGGAGTGTTACTGTTCCATAAAGGAGAAAATCTGAATAGAGGAATTGCCATCACGAAAACCAGAAAAAAATAATGGACTATTGAGAACACAAGAAACACAGAAGCTACAAGGAAACAACAAACAAAATAAATAGATGAGGGGAAAATGCACTTTTGATTCTGCTTATGCTTGTCGATGTTGATGTACGCGGTAATTGACGAAGATCGTCATTTGTGCATATAAAATAAGCCTTTGTATATTGACTGTCATACACACACAATCCACATCCCCCCATACCCATATATATATATATATATATAATATTTTATTTATTTTATTTTATTTTATTTTTACATGGTAGATTAATTTGTAGATAACGTTTCGGGAATGCAGATTTCTATAACCGTTAATCTTTATGAAGACCTAAATTTTGGTTAGTTTACATTATTTTACCTTTGCCCTAAGGGTGTATTGACTCCTTTGCTTTTCCAAAATGCACAAATTTTATTCTGTAAATCTAAAATGTTGAAAAATGAACTACGTACTAACCGACAAAAGACTGAGATCGTAGAATCATATCTTTAAGATTTTTAACCGTCGAAATGCAAAACTTGCATCAAATTTTCTGCATAGAGGTCCATGATTTCCCCAAAAGATGGCGAAGGAATCTGGAGGCGAAAAAGCCGTATTTTGATAAACGGTATTTTGTTGTAAAAGCAGAACGCAAAACCTGCGTCTACTCGTATTGCAGGTAAATGATTAAATGAAGGCTAGCCGAACCTTCCAGTAGCAATGAATACTGAAAAAGAATTACTTCTATAAATTATTTTTACTTTTTGTGGGGAGAGGGTGTGATATAAAACCCTTCTCTAGGACAACACATTACACATTACAAGGAAATTTCAAGCCCCTCATACTGAGCTGGCTTTTAGGCAACTCAGATAAAACGTTTTGACCGCAAATCTGTGTATTTCGCTAATTCTAATGTTCCTTAACTGTTCGCTTCCGTCATATTTATCGTAAACTCTTGCTATCTAAATTACCAGTATTTTACAGTCAATTTTTACAGTTCATAATTTCGTAGTATAGTTGCTTTACAATTACAACAATTTTAGTGTCTTTTAACTTAATTCTATTTTAGTGTCTTTTAATTTCATTCTATTTTAGTTTCTTTTAAACAAGGTCTAAACTTTTCCTCTCGACGTTACGCAGAGCTGCTTGCAATATGCTTATCTAATCAAATGATAAATGAAATAGAACCTCATTTTGTTTGTTTCACTTCCTCTTGATAAATAAGCCCCTATATTAAGAGAAAGTGCAGCAACATGTTGTCCATCTGTTTGTTTTATCCATCAAGCAGTTCATGCTCACGCAAACTGTGTATTACTGCACACGAGGAAAGTTTCAAACAAGGCAACTAGTATCGGTTTTCGATACAAATTACTGCGGCTGGAAACTAGTGCAATCTCAGCAAACACGGAAGCACTGAGAAAATCTCTTAGGCCTCTTTCAGACGAGGCACATTTCGTGATCCAACTGACTTGCATTGTTTATTTTCATGTAGTTGACTGCCGTGTGAGGTTCTTTTCACACGAGGCGCGGCGCTCAATTCAAGGCGAAACCTTCTCTTCTGGGGTTGTGGCAACGCTTCGTCAGCAGCTTCGTTCAGTCGCGTTTTCGCCTGTTACGCAGGCGAAATGTTCTTTTAATTTTGGAGTTTTTAACCACCATTAACAAAATAACAAATGAACTTTTAAATTTGAATGGTACCGACTACTTTATTGAGCAGGCATCTGTATTTATTTATATCGATATTTGCAAGGGGACTGGGACGTCTGCGACAACTAAGAAGTTGGAAATTTGGGCTATTCTTTTAAAGCCCATATCTTATACAAATATGCATATATCATTATGATTTTTTATGTTAATTTAGTAAGACCTTTATGAATATTATAAGATAAAAAAAATTCTTTTTGGATTGAAAGGTAAATTTAAAATAACAATATAAACAAACATACTTTTCCCCCTGAAATTTTTGAGGTATTCACTTTGTAACACTTTTTCAAAAATTTAGTGAAAATCTTACCTTGAAATCTTGTGTGATGATCAAACACAGTTTATTTTATATAGTGAACCCATTTAAATCTTTGTTACACTTTTTTAAATTTTTTTAAAAAAATTATAAATTTCACTTATCAGAAATCTGCATATTTTTGTCATACATTTTCACCATTTACAAAAATATCTTAAGGTTTAAAAATAAAAATATAGGTTATATTGATACAAGAGCACTTATTCTATTGACGTTTAAAATTACAGAGATGTACTTGCAACAGATTTTGCAGAAAGTGTACCATTACATGAAAAAATCACATTTTGAGAAAAACGCAAAAAATACTTTCCCATTATATGGGATTTAAATGTATGTTTTCATTTTTAAGTTGCTAATAATTGTTGTTAGAGTGTCAAAAAGTACATAAATTATATATATTTGTAATCTGCAGAATCTGCTCTATTTTTTAAGCCACAAATTCAAAAATAAATTTTTTTGAAGTCGGAGTAAAATTTGCGTGCCAATTCCCTCCAAGCTTCACCCCTTTTAATTTTATCGCTATATTCATCACACCTCATGTCCCATATCGCGGGAGTAATACGAATTTCTTCTATGAATTGTTCCACATTCAAACTTGCAATTGAAACGCTTTCAATACTGAACTGAGCTCATGCAGCTTGGCGGCTGGTGTGAAGAGCGTACCTTCAGTAATGTCTTTAGTGTTGAGTCTACTCATCGGGGTGAGAACTCCAGCGGCACAAGTGCCAGATGTCGAAATGTCTGGGCACAGAATTCACTCCGTGTGAAAAGGTTTCGGCGATTTCCATACATTTGCATGGTGGCTACAATCCTTGACAGCCGCCCGGAAATCAGTTTGATCAACTATGTGCCTCGTCTGAAAAGGGCCTTAATGGTCTGGTAATAAGCATCATACACACAAAATATTTAATCAAGTTATTTGCATTCCCTTTATACGTTTGGTTATGAGAGTTTATTGAAACATTACGACATATTTATAAAAGCATACAAATAAAAAAACGTAAGTGTCTGAAAATTGCTTTCCTTGCGCATTATATGTTAAACGATCATATTAATTCATATTAAAGAAATTGTATTAAACGGAAAAGCAAATATAAATTAGTGTCATTTTGCTTGCTGGAGATTTTGAAAACATGGTATATATGAGACTGCCTAATTTAATTATCCAATTTGGTGGGTGTGTAATTATCTACAAGTATCTATCTATCTATATAATATATATGAATGTATATCTTTATACCCCCTATATATATAATATATATATATATATATATATATATATATATATATATATACATTAATTTATTAATTTATATCAACACAATAATGTGCTTAAAGAATTATTTTTGATTAATTATTTCATTCAAAAATAGTTTTCCGTTTATTTTTTTCCTCATTTCAGAGCCACGTTGCCATGTCAACGCCACATTTTTCTAAAGAAGAAAACTTTTTCCTCAAACAAAAGATTCCTCTTATTGGTGTCAGCAACGAAATCGAAATTAAACTCCTAAATTCTTTTTAGACACACTTAATGTGAATAACACTATTTAATACAATTAAAAATTCCTATTAGTTCTTATCTTTTGACACTATTTTAAGGAAAATTGTCCGATATTGTAAGCAGAGGGCACAACAGAATTAAAAAAATTTAATCACAGTTATATCACATCAGAGAATCGGAGTTATCACATTCCTAGAGATCATATCACAGTTCTAGCATCAGAGGAATGAGAATTTATGTCATGTTAGAGTTAGTGTATCACATCATGCTAGAGTTATTAGATCAGAGTTATTATGTTCCGTCAATTATGACGCTGTTGTACGATCTTCTGTTTTAATCAATCTGCATTAAAACCTAAAGTTAAACAAATAACACTATTTTTTTTTGCACAAGAAAAAGAGGCTAAAACCGCTTTTCATATCTTATGCATCTTGGATTAAAGAGATTGGGAAGCAAAATCTAATTTTCTTTAAAACATATTTCCTTAAATGTGTTAATATTTAAAAGTAATTATATCTTAAAAAACGATAAATGAAAATGATCATATCATGAAATCTCATCTATACTAACGGCTTCCTTTTAAATAGACATCAAGGTGTTGGAGCTGGTGTTCACTGTGAATTAGTTAGCTTTTAATTATTAATAGGACTTCACACTACTCATTTTGATAGTGAGGTGGACGCCATCTTCGTAGCTCTACAACAACAGATTCCCCTTCGCTTCCCTTCTTTTAAGAAAGCTGTAATTTTGTAAAACTTTAATTAGCCCTGCAAACCCTATCAAACAAAAATTGCCACAACTTCTACCGTATTAAAGACTGCAGAACATTAAGGATTAAGGATTTAATACACCAGATATCCTTTCCGTATATTCCTGCGCATTGTGGCATACTTGAAAATGAGAAAGCGGACTATTTTGCTAAGGAGGATGCAGGGTTTTTGCAGAAACCGAGCAGGCCCTTGATTTACCATTTCTCTACTTTTTTTTTTATAAAAATGACCTTCAAAAATGCTTTTAAATTGAAATCTATTGAATCCTCTAGAGCAGTGGTTCCTAACCAGAGCCACGGGGATGATCTGGCACCACAAATAAAAAAGTTGCCAAATAAATGGGGATTTTGAAAGCAACGTTCATTGAACTAAATGGGCCGAATATATTCGATGACTATCAGGTGTTGAATTAAAATTTCTTAAAAGTTTAACATAATGATTTTATTATTAGAATATTATACAAAATAATTTTCATTACCTATGTATGTTTATATGTTAGGGTAAAATATGTATGTTTAAATGATTTAGGCTATCTAATTCTAAAGATTTAAAACAAGGTTTAAACAAAAAGCGAGTAAGTTAATCCCGTATCCCTTTTGCCTGAGGGATATTCTATACCCACCATACCCTCCGGAAGTCCCCCCCTCTCAATTCGAGGGGGGTGTCCGTACATGGTTCAGTTTCCGGCTTAGTGGTCCTGCGGGTTAGGAACCACTGCTCTAGACAAACATCCTGGGCTATTATTCTATGTAATGATTTTTCTTTTGTTACCGACTTACCGTTTGCTGCGGTCGGTTGTTTTAGACTTCTGATCAGCCATGACGGCTTTCGGGCTCATCTTTTACGGGTTGTTGTTGTTGTTCTTTCAAATCCCCTTGGTGTAGGAAAGCCTACACCAAGTCCAAAGGACTTAGGTCCTCAAATCCTAGGTCCTTTGCGAAGGTTAGTAAGCAGCTTCACTTTTAAAGCGAGGTACCACTAGGGCTGAAGTCTGACTTGACCTCGAAGAACATCGGTCCCGTAATTTTGAACCGAGTCATGTGACGAGACCGGAACACTTGACCCCGCATCTCCAGGGGACCGCTGCATCTCCAAGTTCTCACCTCCAAGATGAGAACTTGGAGGACATTGTAACCACGACCTATTTTACGTACCCCGGCCACCATTAATGAACACGGCGATGGATTTGGAGCGACGAGCATCGAACCAGGGACGTTAAGATCACTGGCCCGCTGCTCTTACTAACTGGACCACTGCGCCCCTTCTTTTACGGATTAGTTTGGATGATTCACCCGATTGCGTCTTGTGCCTTTCAAATCAACCAATGACTACTTTATATCTTAACGTGTACCCTGTACTTTTAAACTATAATTACCATGTTTTAAAATATTGGAGAGCCCGAGGTCAAATGGCCTAATGGCCAAATGACCGGCATTTATCAAATACATTTTAAATTTTAAATTTTATTTGAAAAAAAATTAAAACTAAAAATCCAATGTAAGGCATATTTAGTTTTTTATTCATGCACTGAACCAACAGTTGTTCTGTTTACTTATTTTTGTTTCACATTTAGATACTGTATAAGTTTCAAAATTATTTGCCTTTGGAATTCATGAAAATATTTCTCACAAAATTCTTAATCATTTAAAAGGGCAAATGGAGAAACATTACGAGGAACTTTTTTTATTACATGCTTTGAAAAATGGCAGAAGACGAAAAAAATCTATTCCGAGATAAATAGGCTTACATCACAGATAAAAAGTGGGATATGCTTGGACAATACAGCTTAAAAATGTTGTATCTAGCATTGTAATTACCACAGAAAGCATATGGTTTCTGCTATCAGATTCTAAAAGATCTGTAGCATATTATAATAGAAAAAAAAACAAAAATATGCAGTTTTGAATAATTTTGTGTTCCGATTCCCTTAATATCCGAACCACTAAATTTTTTGAAGAGACTCAACTTCCTTTGATAATACCGAGAACATTCCTGGTGATTTCTAACATCAAAAGTTTAATTATTTGATGGGGAAGTAGTGGTAGCTAATTTACTATCATATTACTGTTAATAGGCTCTTTTTTACGGTGTAGATCTAGATTGCGTACATAAAAATAATTATTAGACGCATGTGGTAGGTTTACGAATTTCATAACAATTTAAATATTATTATTCAATTATTATAATAATTTCTCAATATCTTTTTCAGTCTGAATAACATTAAAAACAACTTTCTTTAGCTGTCTTACATCCATAGTTTTGTACTGTCACGTTTTCACTTTTATTAGCCAGGTTGTACTTTATATGCAAAACCAATTTTATCATAACAATTAATCTCTGAAATAAATGTTTCGAAGCAATTGTATGGCAAACATTTGAATCTTAAAATATACTCTATTTATCTCTAAGCCACTGAAATAAACGAAATATCAAATTATCTGATGCAAATCCTATAATCCTGTAATCGATTTCTAGAAACGTAACTACATTGTTGTATAACGACTGACGTTAGAATAGAATCAATATTGGAAGCAATGTGAGCTGGAGCATCCAAATTCATGCTTGATTTATTTTGAACTTCTGTAGGATAACAACATATGTTCTGTTGTTTTTCCTTATTTTCTATTTATACAACTGCAGTTTTTGTTAAAGTCAAAATATTTATCTTAGTTTCTCTTTCGCGGCTATTTCGTATCGGTTTCAACAGCAGATTTAAAACTACAAGAGGATTAAACAATTGTAAACTATATTTAAGGAAATATTTTCTGAGTCTTAATCCATGTTGAACGTAGCAGAACGCATGAAATGTTTCAAGTAACAAATTTGCGATTTATTTATTTCTAAGAGGTTAGGGGGCTGCAGAAGTTAATGTGTTTAGTTATAAATCTAAATTACATGGATAAACTGAAAAAAAAGCCTTTCTACAGTCTTTATACAGGGTGTTGACGAATTCGACCGACAAATTCAGAGGGGGGATAGTAGGCATCAAGACGAACAATAATCACGTGGGAATGTAAGACGGGAAACGCAAACCTGACGCTGGAGGGCGCTGTTTACTTCCATACCTCTTAGGGGGCGTCCATTAATTACGTGAGGCAATTTTGGCTATTTTTTTACCCCCTCCCTCCCTGGTGAGATGTCGTGAGATTTGGCTCGACCCCCTCCCCCCCCCCTAATCTCACGTGAGATTTTTCAAAATGCGTATTTTTAGTGTAAATACGTTAATCTGTGCTTGATTGAATTTATTTTAAAAACATAATTTGCTTAATTATTTTTATTTAAGACTAGTTAAGACTAGTATTTTAGACAACTAAGAACGTAGTCTAGAATCACAGTGAGAAAATCGAACAATAAAATACTTAAATAGGAACTACTAAAATTCGTAAAAGAATATTCATTCTAATTCAGTCCACGGGGACTCATGTGTGGTCTCAAGAGTTACTACAGGAACTATTGTGTAGAATTTAGCCATATTTTAGTGTAGAAACATGTTTTACTTAATATAACCAAGTTTTCTCGCAATTTTACACTGTTTCTTGCAGAAAAAAAATTACGGGATATTTGCCGAGACCCGCCCCCCCTCACCTCCACGTGAGACTGGGTGAGATTCGGCTCGACTCTCCCCCCCCCCTAAAAGCCTCACGTAATTAATGGACGCCCCTTTACCAACCCTACTGGATGGCCGGGAATATCGCATTTTTCTGGAGGAGGTAGAAAACGGAAAAACAAAATTGAATCACATAGGAATGTATGACCGGAAGCACAAACCTGGTCAACTAAAGGATAAACAAAGATGCAGAAATGTTGAGGATAAACAAAGGTGTAGAAATGTTGACTTTTCATTTCTGCATCTTTGTTTATACTCTAGCTGATCAGGTTTGCGTTTCCGGTCATACATTCCTATGTGATTATTGCTCGTCATGATGCCTACTATCACCCCTCTGAATTTGTCGGTCGAATTCTGCAATACCCTCTACAATATAGTGCAAATATTGACCTCTCCTACAATGGACTGTTTCTTAAAGGGGAGGGTTTGTGAGTCCCATTTGCACACCTACATTCTATGACACTAGGAATCAGGATTAGGAGTACGGAAGTTCTCGAGCGACCATTTTTAGGATGCTGGTGACAAGTACAGGTGACGATGCTGGTTTAAAAATTTACAGCACAAACGCATCAATATTTTTTATACATATTTTTTTTGGAGTTCATTCCGGAGCTGAAAGATTCATCGCAGGGAATTTTCAGAGTTCCTGCATCCGTTCTTGGGTTTCGTTTATCAACAATATTTATGTATGAAAGTACATTAGAGACTGCACATAGCTTTTCCTAGCTCTTTCTTCAGTAACCATTGGGTAATGGCCTAAGTAGTACTTATGTGAATGAACTTCTCCAACGAACTTGGGAAAGCACCATCTATTGGTCAGATAAGTGAAATGAGTGAGTGATGAAAAGTGGAAACTTTTCTCTTTTCTCCGAAATTCACGTCATTCTGTGAAGTTTGAACTTTACGCTAAAGTGCACTCTATGTTTAGAGAAACTGATTTAATCTGAAAAAATTATACAGATCCTCCTTTTTAAAACGTAGGATTACGTTCATTCATAACGGTCCTCCAGAAAGCAAAATTTTAGATGTCTGGCGCCACGAGTAATAATTTTGGTAGCGCACCAAACCCAGTCTGTATCGCTTGGGCAAGCAGTAAACAGTTAAACAGAAAGTACCAAAATGCGTCCAAATTTTGACATATATACACTGCTGGCCACCCAAATTGCAACACCAAGAAAGACAAGAGATATCACAACAAAATTTATTTTGTAGATAACACGTTGAACAAGTATCAAATGATTAAATTTATTGACTTCTGTGAAGTGTGGTTCCTGCCAAAATCAGTAGCCAGAGTAGCCGCCATTGTTAGGGATCACCGCTGCCACACGCCTCGGCATTGATTCAAAGAGACTTTGGATGAGTTCTTGGGGTACAGCAGACCAAGCAGCTTCCACACGTTGCCAAAGTTGATCTGCTGTGGCAGCTGGGGATGGAATCTGGGTCAATCGTAGAGCAACCATGGACCACATGTTTTCTATCGGTGAAAGATCCGGAGAGCGAGGCGGTCAGGGAAGCAATTCAATCTGGCGATTGACGAAGAACCGTTGGACAATGCGTGCTACGTGTGGTCGCGCATTCTCCTGTTGAAATATGGCTCTGGGCAAGCCCTGAAGGTAAGGAAGGACAACTGGCTCCAACACCTCGGAGATGTAGCGCTGGCTCTTTAAAGTACCGGCAATGCGTACTAGAGGTGTGCGAGAGTGATATCCAATACCGCCCCATACCATAATACCCGGTGCAGGACTAGTGTGGCGGTGCATAACGCAGCTGTTCAGCATCCTCTCTTCACGGTGTCTCCAGACTCGAATGTGACCATCGTGGTGTTGCAGACAGAAGCGTGACTCGTCAGTAAAGACAATTTCATTCCATTCTGCCGTCCACATCCTTCTGTCATCGCACCATTGGCGGCGGAGACGTCTGTGGTTCTGCGTCAAGGGTGGAAAAGCAATGGACGTCTTCCGGACAGACCACTCTGCTGTAAACGGCGTCGAATGGTACGCGCAGACACTGGATGATGCGTTACAGACTGCATGTGCTGTGCTATGGTTCGTGATGTGACTGAGCGATCCGTCACTGCCATGCGCACAATTTGCCTGTCATCACGTGAAGTGGTGCGCTGAGGTGGATGCGATCGAACACGCCGGTCCGTCGTACCCTCCTGCATCCAACGATCACATATCCGCATTACAGTTGTTTGGTTTCGTCCAACACGACTACCGATTTCCCTGAAAGATAATCCACAATCTCGGCAGGCCACTATCCTTCCTCTGTGGAACTCGGATACTTGATCAAAAGATGATCGCTGTTTTCGACGAGGCATAATTGATCGTTTTTTCGAAAAAAAACACAAGAAAAACACAATTGCCGAACTTGAAATCGTCGAAATCTCAAAGCCTTACATAGCGCTTTGAAGTGGCGCCACAGGCGCGCGTTATGTGCGTCTGCGCTGAAATTCTAATCATTTGCATATCTCACCTCCACTAATGCATGTTGTAAATTTCATGTTATTTGCATGTTTCCTTCAGGGTGTTGCATTTACAGTGGCCAGCAGTGTATATATATGTGTATATATATAAATATATATATATATATATATATATATATATATATATATATATATATATACAGTCGAACCTCCATATATCGAAGTAGCAAATTGCGCGAAAAAAATTCGATATATAGAAATTTCGATATATAGAATTGAGCTTAGTCTTATCATAATTCTCCTAAAAAAATTTAAAGCTAATTTTCGTATACGAAACTCCATTTCTAATTTATATGCGAATCCCATTAAATGAAAGTTAATAACTAAAAAATGAATTAATATGAAAGTTTTATTGATTACTATATATCTTAATAAAAAAAACAATAATGCAGACAGTGGTTACAAGGATCACAATTACATTCTTTAAAAAATAACTACGAATATCTTGTTAAACAGTTAGTTTTGCGGAAAGTTCAAAGAAATGTTCGTATTTATTCAGTCCACTAAAAACTTCATCAGGGACATTTTCCGCGAATTGAAGTCCACGATGTATTGTTTCAAATGCCAAAAATTGGGAGATTTTATTCTAAAGTGGAATAAAATCTCCCAAATTGTCTTGAAAAAATTTCGACATATAGAGATTTTTTCGATATATAGAAACAATTTTTCTATGTAATGACCATGGAGATTTGCTAAGAGTTCGATATGTTGAAAATTTCGATATAGGGAAGTTCAATATATGGAGGTTCGACTGTGTATATATATATATATAAACAGTTAAACAGAAAGTATGAAAATGCGTCTAAATTTTGACATATATATGTGTGTATATATATATATATATATATATATATATATATATATATATATACCGAGTGGCCATAATTAAACTGACAGTGCTCACAGTGTTCTGTAGCGCGATCTATTTGCGAGAATGACGCCATATTTTCTAGAAAGATTAAACAAGACGGGGGACGAAGGATTCCGCGAAAAAATAAATTAGTTCCAAAAGTCACCGCTAGGGGAATATTTGGCGCTGTGTAATAGAAAATAGAGTGTTAACAAATGCAAATTAATACGGAATAAAATTACCTTTTATTATGCACATTTTCTTATTTAGTTCAAGTGCAATATGGCAACACTTTTAAAAAAGCGTAAAATCTACATAAACACCGATAAAGTCTCGTGATCTGCATTATCACGTACGCTGAGCAGAAGAAGTTCTTTATTCAAATTTCACGTTACATCCATTGGCACAGTGCCAGCTGCTTGGGTTTTAAAAGGCAATGTGTTACGTTTCGAATCAATCGGATTGAAAGTTTATGTGCAATGTCTCCTTCTTTAGTCGAGCGTGCGTTACTGGTCAAATTCTTTTTCCTCAACCAGTGCAACGCGTCAGCCGCTCTTCGTGCTTTTAGAACACACAAAAAAATGCTTAAAGGTAACGGTCCTGTGTCAGTTAATGGGCTAAAAGCAATGGTTGCGACGTTTGAGAAAACAGGTTCTCTGAAGGTTCAGTCAGGCAGAGGACGAAAACCTGTACCACAGGATACAATCGAAGCAGTTGCCACGGCGATTGTCGACAGAGGACCAGACAATATTGCTGCCACCTCTAGCGCTCGTGGATTAGCTCGGAATATGGATATGCCTTACAGTACGGTATGGAAAATCTTACGAAAGATTATCAACTTCTATCCATACAAGATCAGCCGTGTACAGGAGTTACTGTACCCCGACCATGATAAGTGATTGACTTTTGCTCTCACCTTTCTTGCCAGAATGGAGGTGGATGATGCTTGGCCGTGGAAAATCTTATGGGGAGACGAGGCCCACTTTTACCTGCATGGAACTGGGAATACCCAGAACTGCCGAATTTGGGATGACAAATCACCACATGCAGTCACAGAAATTCCCTTACATTCACCAAAGGTAACTGTTTGGTGTGGGTTCACAGCGGAATTTATCGTAGGTCCATTCTTCTATAAGAACATTACCCCGACAGGACCGGAAACCTGTTCTGTTACCGGAGAGCAATATCGCCACATGTTGAACAGCTTTGTCATTCCGGCACTTCAGCAAAGACAATGCCTGGGGGAAATAATTTTTATGCAAGATGGAGCCCCTCCACACGTTGCTGTACGGGTGCAACAGCTGCTACGACAGAAATTCACAACAGAAAGAGTCGTTAGCCGCTACTTTCCAACTGCATGGCCACCTCGGTCGCCTGATCTTACCCCATGCGACTTCTGGCTATGGGGTTACCTTAAGTCCAAGGTCTATCAAGGAGTGGTCCAGGACCTGGCTACGTTGAAGGATAACATATCACGGACTGTACGGGAGATTCCTGCAGACATGTTACTTTCTGCTGTTGTGCATACTGTGCACAGAATGCAATATGTGGTCCACAACAACGGCAGCCACATTGAACCTCATTTGAATGCAAAATAAAAGGTAATTTCTGTATTGATTTGCATTTGTTAACACTCTATTTTCTATTACACAGCGCCAAGTATTCCCCTAGCGGTGACTTTTGGAACTAATTTATTTTTTCGCGGAATCCTTCGTCCCCCGTCTTGTTTAATCTTCCTACAAAATGTGGCGTCATTCTCGCAAATAGATCGCGCTACAGAACACTGTGAGCACTGTCAGTTTAATTATGGCCACCCGGTATATATATACACACACACACACACACACACACACATATATATATATATATATATATATATATATATATAGATAGATAGATACATAACACATACATGCATATATACATACAAAAGAGGTAAGCAACGATCTGTGATCCTACATTAATAAACCTTCGGTAGTTTCGTTAGAAGAGAATACCTGTTTTTTTCAATTTAGCGAGACTTGTTATGATAAGTTAGCACATGTTTACGAAGCGGAAATTAACACGAGCTGCGCTACTTTTACATTAGACGAATGTCATTCTAGCAAATAGTATCACAGATAATATATAATTTGCAATTTAGTTAAAGATTAAATATGTAAGTGGTTCAGGGAGTACAGAAGAATGCCAGTGATCGTGACAATTAGTTCTCTACATCATTGGATAATTCACGTAATGAATATGGGAGGACTTCAATATCAAAGATTTGTACGCACATTTGAAGTTAAATATTAAGTTTTAAGAGAAGAAAATTTGAACAGTGATATTTAAACTATTGACTGCGTATTTAGATTCATACATTTATGAAAAAAATGCACGTGTATTTAAACACATAAGTAAACATTCAGCAGAGGTATCACAAATTGTTAGAAGTTGTATTTCTTTGATCGCTTTTTATGAATTCCATTAACAAAATTACTTTTAGCAAGAAAAAAGTAAATTGCTTTCAAGTGATGTTCGATTCAAAGATTGTGCACAATCATATTAAACGTTACGCATCCTAACGTTTAAAAAATCACAATATCATTTTCTGCTTGCTAACTAGACTTTTAGCACATAATTAAACCAGCATCAAGTTAATAATGGTTACAATAGAATTCAGTCTCTGTCTGTGAACATATTGAAAATTACTGCCTATTTCTTTAAAACGAAACTGATTTATAGTAGTCAAGACACTGTAGCAAGAAGATATCCCGATATCTGCTACTAGAAGATATAACTAAAAATTGGAAACTAAAAATTGGGAACAAAAATGCAGCAGTTGCTCGAAACTTTCTAAATATACTTTTACTTGTAGCTTACTCATTTTAACAACCCAAAGTAAATTTCAGGTCTGTTAACAACCTACGCTGAACATCCACTGATAACTTCCTACACGTGGCTCTAATGTTTCCTATTAAGACTGCTGTGTACTAACCCCATTGGATTCGCTTACTTCAATGTTAAACTATAGAGAAAATTTGTCCAGGGATTGTCGATTTGGATTTAAATTTTTTTAAAACTGTACTCCGTAATAGAGAAAGAAATTTTACACCTTGGAACATTTTTGTTTTTTTAAATCAAATATTTTAAAATTAAAATTTTTCGGTGAAAAAAATTTGGTATAATGTGTTTTAAACGTTCAAAAAATCCTTTTGTGGACGAAATTTATAAAATGAATCCTGTTGCAAAGAGCAGAAAATTTCAGGCTATCTGAAAATACACTTTTTATTTGATTATCAGTATTTATGTATCTGTAAATAGTAGACAAACTACATAGGTAAACATTGAGATGAGCAAATCCAATAGGGTGATTGCTGCTTCTATTTTTTGTTCGTTGAGTTACAGAAACGACTATCAGCTTTCTAAATCAAAGATTTAATTTTAGTTTCTTCAAGTGGTGGATCAAACAAATAATGATCTTGTTCTCTTTATTTACTTATATGTACTTCATAATTTGAATGCGACTCTATTATCTCGAACTCCAAGCATAGAGAGCAACGCCTATTGTAGAATTGGATGCATAATAATGTCGAAAATAGGAAAGAGGAAGAAAACACCTGTTGAATAATGAGAAACACAGAACCGATAATTATATAATACTTTACAAACTATAAAATGAAATTTGTGGTTTCATTAGTAAATAATTTTTGTCCTAACGTAATAAAATTTCTTTCTACATTCCTTTGCACATTTTTCCCTTTGGTATCCGTCCCTCTCAGATTTCCTTATAAATCATTGTATAAAGAAATATCCTAAATCAAACTACATTCAAGTCAATTGGTTTCATGCTGGCTAAATTACAATTGAAATACTCTAGGAAAAAATAACTGTATTGTTAGGTATCTGATATACCAAAATAAAAACAATACTACGTCTGAAAATTATTTCGTAGTTTTTTTCAGGACTTAACAGATCGTATACGAACTCGATTGCTAGTCAACATGAATGGAGACTTATTGATTACATTCTGTGAGAAGTAAATCAGAGAAACGCTAATATTGCAAGATTTTATACGGCAGAACACCGACTTTATTGATGAGGAGAAAAGAGATGCGCTTCTGTCTTTTGTTTTGTTCTTGTTTAGTCTCGGTATTTTTTTTTCAAGTTCGAGCGATCGATAATGTTTCATACAACTAAAAAATTCAGACATGATCATATTGGAGTAATTGCTTGGGTTGTGAAAGGAGACAATGTCGAGATTGTATTTACTTACGGGAAAACTAATATTTATAATTTTTTACATAGCACTCTGTACAGTAATACATCGACTTAGCTATCCCGACTTCCATGAACACGGAGTTACGCGGTTTTCTATTTTCCCCCTTTTCCCCTTTTTAAATCTCGGAATGAAATTTCCTAAAAAGCTTTAAATGGGGTCTGGAATATTTTTTCATATACCAGATGGAAATAACGCCTGAAACTGATCATATTGCTCGTATGATAGAAGAAGTCGTCCATCTTGCCAGGCAATTAGATATGGAAGTCGATGGAGATGATATCAAAGAGGTGTTGGATTCTCATCTTGAATAGCTGACAGTCGATGATCTCATAGAGATGCGCGATCGAAGCATAACTGAAGGGTCCAACACTTTAGACCTAATTCCACAAGAAAACTATTTACAAGAAAACTATGACAATTATAAACTTGACAGAAGGTCTCAGCGCAATTGGGAAAGGGTTACAGATTTTAGACAGTATAGACTCAAATAAAGATTGCGTGATTACGACAAAGCAGGGAATAAAAAAAAATGTTAGTCTCCTATGAAGAAATTCTTCGCGAAACAAAAAACGTTAATACGGCAGACTACTTTATTGGAATTTTTAAAACCATCAACGTAGTTTTTTTTTAATATCTTGTACATATGTACTAATATGTACTAATATGTAATATAACATTTTAATTTTAATACAGTACTTTTCCTTTAAACTGGTGTTTTTGTAAGTTATTGGTCCCAATTAGGCAAAATTTATATGCATTTATATGCAAAGTTTTACCCCAACTTACGCGAACGTTCGTCGGTTCCACCTATCGCGTACCTCGGGGTATTACTGTATACTATTGATAATATTATTATACGAAACATGTTTTAGAACTTGGCCGTAAATTTTATTTTCCTCCGCCGAGATAATATCTTTGCCTAAAGTTAAAACCAAGGTCTGCTGAAAATAATCTTCATTGTTAATATAAAATATTTATCAATGACGACCGCAGCAATACTACCCTTCTAGTCGTCTCAAAATCCGCTTCTCTTGACTTTCAGATCAACAGCCGCCACTCAGCTACCCTGGTGATGCGAGGTATTCTCTTTTTACAGATGCCTTTTCTTCAAATCTGCCCTCACCTTCTTTTAGAGGCAATGCATATTTGCAATGCATATTTGGAAATACTTATTTTATTATCACTTATTCATTCTAAAAACAATATTAAAGGTTAATAAAAAACCTTTATATTTTGTCATGCTTACATAATAACCCATTGTTACACTTTCCATGGGCCTGTAACTGCTAAAAGTCATCATCGTTAATATAAAATACATATTTACAGTAATACTACCCGAATCTTATTCTAGTCGTCTCAAAAACCGGATCTCTTGACTTTGAGATCAACAACCTCCACAAAACTACCCTGGTGATGCGAGGTATTTTCTTTTTTTGACTGCCTTTTCTTCAAATCTGTCCTCCCTTTCTTTTATAGCTTATTGCACAGCATGGTTGGTTGATTGGTTGTGATGTCCATGGAGAGTCAAGCTAGATGGCACAGCCTCAGCTATCTGGAGGCAATTGTCTGCATAAAGCACTGCATATTGGCCATATATGTTATGTTTATGTTTGATTCATTTTAAAGTGAATATTATTTTAAAGGCTAACAAAAACATTGAAATTTTATCATATGTTTGCTTAACAGCCTTTTATCACACTTTCTGGGCCTGATAACACTGTAATGACTAACCTGCATTGCTAGAGTCGAACGTGATTTTCCTTTGCTCATGCTTTTCAAAATGTGCCATAAATTGAATGTTCTCAGTGTTTTCATGCCTTTTTCTTAACGGTCCTTAAAATTTTTTTATACAGTCGGACACTACTGTCAGGACTGACAGCCAGAACCTGTTCTGAAACCGAATCCCCAAACCTGGAGTCTAGGGCAAATAAGTTATCCCCTTAAGGGGACTCAGTACCAAAATTTTTTTTTCTTAAATAAAGCCTATATTAAAATTATGAAATCATATTTAAGTAAGTCTGAATAATACAAAATAATAAAATATTTCAAATTGTTAACATTTTTATAATTTTTTATGAAAATTTGAAATTTGTAAAATAAATTTAATAAATTTCAAATTCCTACTTCTTTTTTAATTTTGATATTTGGAACTAGATTTTTTTACCATTTGTTCATCAAATTTAACTACACAAAACTTCTGAGCAGATTTTAAATAAAATGAGTAGATCAGTGCAAAAAAAATAAAATGTGGATGCATATGGAAAAAACGATAGAAAATAGTAATTTTTTAGATTCATAAATTTTTTTAAAAAGTTTTTTCATAGATATCAAAAAACCGATCAGATGTTTTGATACAGTGATTATCGAGATTAATCAAAAAAAAATTAGACCATTTGCATTAGAATTGTAGAAGCCTTAGCATTTCGAAGATGGGGACAATTTGAAAAATCAGAAACTGAGAAAAATGAGTTTAAAGATTTCATTTATAGAAAAACCATATTAAATATAATCTTACTTCTTGAAAACTTTTTTGCCAACAATAATAGGATATATTATTAGTTTTCACAACAAAAAATAAAAGCTAGAAACCTTAATTTAAAAAATTGAGATGAATATATAAGGTGTTATCCACGCGTTTAATGCAGTAAAATTATCTTGAAATAGACAAATTCGGTAAATGTACAAATATTAAGGCATAATACATACTATTTACTTGTTATATAATTATAATAAGATGCACTACTGTCATAAATCCTAATTAATTATAAACATAAACTATTAATAGCTTAAGATATGAATTTTAAAACCACCAAATTTTAATATTTCAATTTCTAAATTTAATGAACAAGGGTCAATTGTTTTCCAATAGATTTAAAAGTAGCCAGCACTATAAGTAATTCCTTCTCTATTCTTTTCTACAATTTCTCTTTTAGCTTTTGCATTTTTTACAATTTTTCTTGCATATTGATATTTAGATGTAGCTCGTCTTTCTCGAAATGATTGATTTCGCATATCTAACATTTTCGCAAGTCTTTATGTATGGCACCATATTCTAGGTCTTTATTCCAAGTATTTTATGAATTCCTTTTAATGTAAAACACACCTTTGTTATGTTCGCAAATTGCTTCTCTAACAGAACGATCTACACGTTTTTTATACACAAATATGTCTTTGGTACACCTAGACCAAATCATATTATGCAAACTTTCGTTTGTATTTTGCGTTTTGCAACTAATGCACTTTTCTAAAAGTTCATTTAATGCTAGTCGTTGGTATATAGGAAGTATCTTTGGTAAAAATTCTTCTTTAGTTGGTGTTCCAACATTTAACTTATGATTTCCTGGTTTTACACCTTTCGAAACTGCAGACTGGTGGAAACACCATGAATGAGCCCCACTTGGGCATTTGTGGTGCTGTGGTTTTTGGTCAGTTGAAATACAGTGGAACAATGTATCATATATTGCAGTTTTCATATTATTTACATTACCCTTGTTCTGTAAAATTGCTTTTTGATAGTATTTTGGGAACTGTTTTATTGTCGTTTCCTTAAGACTACCATGCCCTTTGCCTCCTAAATTGACACCACGAACACGCCAATCTTTAACAGCATTTTGCAAATCTGTCCCTAATCTCTTACTTTTTTACCGTGATTTACACATTCTTCCTTTTTAATTTCTACAGAAGGGCCATGAATTTTATTTTCACAGAGGTGATTAAATGTTTTAGCATCTCCATCTGATAAAATGGTAGTGTACCGTAAACCATTATTTTTAGGGAAAGCCACATTTAAAGGGAAAATTAAAGATATGGGTTACGAAAATTAACCAAAACTCCTTAAATATTTATCAGAATGACACGAAATTTGGGTGGAATGTTCTAGACATGTAAAGGAATAATTTAGAATAAAAATATGAAATTCGTCAATTTGGTCATTTTTCGACAAAATGAGATGTACCGAGTCCCCTTAATTTAAGAAAATCAATTTCTTAACGAGATTTAACAAAATTTTGGAGGTTGACTATTGAAAATTTTCCCGTAATGTAAAAAAATTGTTGAAATTTTCAAAATGTTTTTAATTTCTCATAGTATAATATTGGATACTTTGGTATTAGGAGATAAATATCTAGTTTTACGTAGAATTTTAATTTTCTTTGGTCGGATTTGCGTGTGAAATAGCAATGAAGTACGCGAAATTTACTCTATTTATGTCTGCGGATTGCTTTACAGTTTTTTCTATTAAATTAGCCTTGTAGCAGGAAACCGGCATGGAACTCCGAGCTACAAATCCTACGAATTCTACTTCACACGAAATTAATTGAATATCGTGACTTCATGATGCCGTTTTTTTTGCATTCTTTAGTTCAAATCTCCTGCTTCGGCGAATCTCACTTTTATTTTAGCTCAAAGAAAATCTAATTCAGCATGAGTAATTGGTTAATACCACTAAGATTTAGTTATATTTTCTGCTCTACAATAGAAGAGGAGGAATGAATTATTTTCCTTTGCTTTCCGAGTCGTATCCCGGTGTATTAGGAATTTATTGTTTTGAACGCTCTGTTTTTTAATACGAGAATTCCTTGTTTACACGCCCACACACACACACATATATGAGTGTATCTATATATATATATATATATATATATATATATATATATATATATATATATATATAATAAATACGACGATCAATGTTTACAATTGATGTAAAAAAATATGTTTTTAAAAAAAATCGTAAGGGAAATTTTTATAGACAAATTAATGTAGAAGAAAATATTCAAATTAAATCTAATAGGACATACTAAAGTATATAGTACAGTTAATATAGTACAGTTTGAGGAACATATCTTTTCTGTATTTTAATATTTTTTGGATAATGTCCAATCGTCTGCCGCATTTATTAGCAAGAAAAAAATTTTTTTTTGTCTGTTTCGTCGTTATGCACATGATGATAAATTTATTTAAAGTACCAGACAAAGAAATCGCGTGATCAGCATTTAACAAATTCAATTCTAAAAATTAATCTTTAAATATTCACCAAAAATCAGAAAATGGAGGTAAAAATTCGAAACAGATTTCATTTTAAAGAAATATTTAGGATCTTTCTCGTGATATAAATTTTATAGCCCTCAAATTATTATTTTAAATGCAAACTTAAAAAAAGTCACTAAAACAGCTTGAAAATTTAATTAAAAAAAATCTCGTTTCTAAATGGACTCACTACATATCCTATTTTCAAAGAGATAATTAATGACGGATTCATTTGGACTTGTGTTACATTAAGACTCCACTATTGTTTCCTTTTTAACCAAAACTAAAGGAAGATATCACAAAAACAGGAATTTGAATCTTTAAGATAATCTAAATACATATATTAAATACTTTAAATCGAAACTATAATAATCTAAAGTATAGGTAAATCTAAATACTTTAATTGCACACATGACAGTACCTGCAGAAAAAACTTTGAATAAAAATTACCCGAAGAATTCCAGTTTTGAATCTTATTGACATTACAAATAAAACGACAGCTTTGATGATCAAAATGTCGAGTATGAACGTTATGAATAAAATTATAGTTGACGGGGTTGATGAATATATGCAGATACCCTTTTTTTAACAGGAATTCGTATAATTCAAACTGCTTTAAACGTTATCAATCAGAGATCAAGTAAAATTCGAAATTTTAAAATCATCTTTTTAATTGATATATTTGTCCTCAAAGAAGTATTAGTTTAAGCACATTCCTTTCTCTTGCAATTGAGATTTTTTTAAAATTCCTACACACATTTGCTATGAAAATTGTCCCCAGATCATTTTGTTGAGCTATTTTGTAAAATCTAGAGTCTGGCCATGCTAGCTTTTGAGATTCATAGACGTAACATAGCTTGCCCTTCCATAGTCATCTCTATAAGAAATGTGCACATACCAGAACCTGTCTTAATCATGACCAATTGATGAATTAATTTTTTTAATTAAGACTAAAAATAAATTAACAATCTTTAGTTCTCCTTCTTTCGTTACGAGCTGTATGTTTGACAGTTACAAATAAAGAAACCCTTTGTATTGGTCAAAAGGGATAGAAAAGACTCTAAAACACCTAAAATATGGAACACATTGGAGATTTTGAACAGTTTAGGCCTGTGTTAGTTGCAAATAGAGACTGACTATATTTGTATTTATGTGATGTTTTGATAAACTAATTGATAGTTTTAGTACAATTTCAGAATTCCATTTTTATATAAATTATCATTTCTCTCTCTTACACACACAAACAAACACGCACACATGCATATATATATATAACAGTTCCGTGACTGAGTAACTGACTGACAGATAAGGCACAGACCATACCGCTGGACCTAAAGGGCTGAAATTGTGCATGGCGAATCTTCTTATAGTATAGGGGTGCACTAAGAAAGATTTTTGAAAATTTCTTCTTAGATTTTTTAAATTAAACTTTTAAGCTGTTTTTATAATATTTTTTAAGTTTGCATTTAAAATAATAATTTGAATGCTATAAAATTTACACCATGAGAAATATTATAAAATTTCCTTTAAAACGAAATGTTTTTTGAATCTTTATCTCTTTTTTCTGATTTTTGGTGAATTTTTAAAGATTAATTTTTAGAATTTAATTTATTAAATACTGATCACGTGGTTTCTTATCTTTTTGTGATACTTCAACTTTATTTTACGTCACGTGCATAACAACAAAATAAATTGACAAAAAAAATATGAAAATACAGTAAAAGATAAAATTTAACCACAAGACTAATTGAGATGGAAGTTTTTTTTAAGAATTTATTTCAAACTAGTATGTTTTATGGATATTAAATTAAACCTATATATAAAACAGTTCTGTGAAATTTCCCATCAAAGTATTATTCTCCATGACTATAAATAAGTATCAAGGCCAAACTTTAAAATACGTTGGCGTAGATGTAAGAGAAAATTGTTTCTTCCACTGTCAGTCTTACGTAGCTTGCTCACGCGAAATTTCGTGGACGAACCAGGTAATATTAGTTCCGCCTAGTGAAGAAATGAAATATATATATATATATATATATATTTATATATATATATATATATATATATATATATATATATATATATATATATATATATATATATATATATATATATATATATATATATATATATCACTAATATTTTTATTATTGACTTTTTACATTATTTGTTTTCTAGCTATAATATATGGCTAAATTGAAATGAATTCCCAATGATTTGCAAATTATTCTTAGCTCAAAGAATTAAGCAGCATGAATTCGGAGATACTGGTACTCACAAATTTTCTATTTTGTACAAAAGGAAATACACTATTTGAAGCTTATTATTGTACTTCTTTAGCAGTTACGACTCATATAAATAATCCAATTGCAAGCCCACGCTGAATGGAGTTCTTATTGATTCCATTAAGAACGACGTAAATCAGAGAATCCCTAATATCGCAGGATTTTATTAGGCACAACTTCGACTTCATTGATGAAGAGGAGAGAAATGCTTTGTGTTCCTTTTTATTTCAAGTCGAAGTAATCGATTAGGAACAACGCTGCTGAAAATTATTTATAACTATTTGATATCAACTGTGGCGTCTCTTGCACGGGTTATGGAAACAGGGTGAATAACGAAGCTCAGAATTCAGTGAAAAGAGAAATATTTTTCTTTTAGCTGTTTCAATATGTTTAGTGGAAATATTTCTTTACTATATTTTAAAAATTTCAAGTTTTGAGTTTAAATTTTTAGTATTATTGAATGATATGTTATTTCTAGTGAAGTAAAAGGTTATTTAAGATCTTATTTACGGTAGTAGAATATTTTACTGGTTGTAGGCTCGGTTTCATTTTTTCATGGTGTTTGATATATACAGGGGATGATCCCAGTTTTAAATCTAAATACACGTCAAATATATTTTTATTTGTGCCAGTTATTTTTCACCTCCGCCTCTTATTATAGCAGTGAAGGGCTATGCACATTATACCCGATGTATCATGCTTCTGTGTGTGATACACCGGATTTCCGTACAGATATCACTATATGATTTATTTCCAATCTTTAAAGCCCATTAAGTGTAAATCACCCAACATCAGTTTATGACTGAGAGGTTAAGTTTACTACTCGGGAGCTATGTACTACCCTTAGTTATAAAAATTTAAACTAACAATAAAAAAACGAGAAAAATTAAAATATAATCAGAAACGTGAAAGTGGAATAGTTCATGATTTGATTACAGCATCGAGATAAGCGTCGATTTGTCGGGGGAAGGATGGCCTTCATGTATAGGAACTTCACAAGAGAAACTCGAGTTTCCTACTGGTGAAGCCTAGAACATTTACTTACCCATTTTTCATAAAAAATAGTCATAATGCCGTTGCACTTTTGGCTTATAAAATATGCACAGAAAGCAAATAACGCGGAAGTTTAGTGTCTCACGTGGATATGTTGTGTAAGGTAAACACAAGATTCCATTCACAAGAATCGAACTTTTGAGTGAATGAATTAAAGAAGCTGCTTGAGATATGCTAATTTCGGCATACGCGCTTAGTATAAGTACCATGCAGCTTCATTAATACAAAGGGTTGTTAAGTTTGAAGAAAGATTGTTAAGGTTGATAGATAAGCGAGAGGGAGCTACGAGTTAAGCAGCTCCTGGTGTTATCCTGGGCTAGTGCTTAGCAGCACCCAAAGTTTACGTGGCAGTACTGCTGGTTTGACTCTCTGATGGTTTGTGAGTATTGGCAATGTGTATTTCTATTGAATGTTAATATATATATTCTGTACAAGTTGTACGTATACTTATTGCTGTAAAAGCAAATTCTATATGTGCAACGAATTCAATAAACTTTGCTTCATGTATAAACTGTGTTTCTATGAAATTCATTTATAGTGCCCCTAAGTATACTCTATAGTTGTTATTGTTGTTTATGCCCCTTGACCGACATCAACATCAAATCCCGTCCCGAAGGACATGGGCGATGAAGGTGCGGCTCCTGTTTTGAATTAGCACCACAAGGGTCGGAGTCCGACTTGGCTAAATGACCGGTCCCGTGAGTTTGAACAGAGTCAAGTGCCGAGACCGGAACACTTGACCCCGCACCTCCAGAGGTAAATTTGAGAATTTGGAGGACATTGTAGCCACGCCCTATTTTACGTGCCCCGGCCACCATTAGTGAACACGGCGGTAGATTTGCAGCGACGAGCATCGAACCAGGGACGTTCAGATCACTGGCCCACTGATCTTGCCAACTGGGCTACTGCGCCCTCACGTGGATATAAAGTCAGGGATACTGGCTCAGGATTAAACATGTTAAGTAGAAAACCCTAAATTTTCAATTACGACGAAATATTTACTCCCAGTTAAGCTGCAAAAATTTAGAGAGGTGTCCTAAATTTAGTACGAAGTTAAGAGTTACTTGTGTTGAAAATCCTTTATATGAATTCTGAGATATTCGAATTTCAAGGATTATTTTTAACTGTCCCTGCATTTCCATGCTAATGGTATTTTTTTACTATCAATTAGGAAGAATACTATTGGTCCTAATGTAAATATAATTGCGTGTCTCTAAAAAGTTTTGAAACAATTATTTGAAACAACAAAGCAAATTCCATGAGGTTTGAGCAATTTCTAGACATACTGCAAACATTCTTTTTTTTCTGATACTACTCGGAGCTAACGAAGAAAAAATCTACCTCATGTTGAAATTTTATGAATAATTTAATCAAATAATTATTTTATGAAATAATTAAATGGAAAATGTATTGCAGAATAGTTTGAATCAATATTTAATATTTTAGCTTCATTAGTTTAATTATTTAACTAATCAAAATTATTATTCTACTATTTCTCAATGATTAATTTAATTTGCACATTAGTTACAAGTTTGTTTAATTTAATAGCTTTTACTTTATTAACTTATACTCAAATTAATTATCACTAAACCGTTGAATAAAAACCAAATGTCCTTCAGATTTCGTAAACCTAATATCATTATTGCGATATAAGTAAACGTTACTGATGTAGATTCTTCGTATTTTTTGAATTGCATTTTTTCTCAATTTTGAAAATCTCACGCACTTTATGTGTTTGCGTGTGCCTGATTTCTAATTATCATGATTATTTCAAAATTAATACATACTTCATTGTTTTTATCGATTAATTAAATTTCCAGAAGTAAATTTATAATAAAGTTGTAGTTATAAAGATGTATTTTTAGGCAAAATTGTGTTGTTGTTGTTTCTAATGCTCCCTGGCCGGCAATTCCAAACCAGGATCATATAGACTTTGGGCTTAAGTGTGAGGGTCCGGTTTATATAGCGCCTCAAGAGTTGGAGACCGTCTTAGCTAGTTGCACCTCAGTTTTGACCATGCCCCCCCCCAGAGGTGACATTATGGGGATCGTACCCTCTCCCACCCTCTTTGACTTCATAGAAGGACCTTTACGGTCGACGGATTTAACGTGCCCATAACCGGCCTAGACGCAGAGGTTTTTAGTGGCACTTGTCGGGGTTCGATCCTAGCACTCTTAGCCCCGAAAGCCAGCGTGCTTCCACAAGGGTACCTCGAGCCCAGTTTCCTACATACAAAACGCTATCCTAAAAAGATTACTGCAAAATATAATATAATCATATTTTGAGGCAACACTGAAAAGAAACTTTTCTCGACTTCAGATCTCATTACTTCTTCGAAATGGAACGGAAAGTAAACAGCGTTGCCTAATTTTGAAGATAATTGGCGCAACTTTCGCTTTCCACGGAAACCGAGTTCTCCGGATCCAGTAAAAAAGAAAAACCTAATGGGATAGAAATTTCTTAGTTTCGCGCCGATAAGTTCTTTAAAACCTCGAGAGAACTGTTCTGTGTTCAAAACTTTTTAGAGACGTTATAAATCGCGCCCACTTTGATTTATTGTTGCATTTCGTGGAATGGAGGGGAAAAATGACTGTTGAAAGTGCTATTTCATTGGGAATTTCGTTTTGGAAGAATTCTCCGAATTAGGTATAAAGTATTGATAACTTTTAAGCCAATAATCTTTACAATTACAAAAATTTATGGACCAAAATTGGGCTTTGACTCCCATGAACACGGAATTCATACTTACTGCAAAATCCTTCTCACTCCCATGTCTTAGCATGCCAGGAGTGTTATTAATCTTGCTCTCTACTCAAAATTAGGACATCCTAATAAAAGAATTGACGAGCTACGCAGGAGTTTTGAAAGCATTGTTATCGAGCATTTTCGATACATATGATAGATTTTTTTGTGATTTCTTATAAACAGTTTAGTCAGATGTTTTAAAATCTCCTATGTATCTATCTGAATTACATGCTATTTAAAAAAAAATTATGCATATTTTGATTTTTACAAAGAGATCTATAAAAATTTTTATTCTACGAGGCATTTTTTGGTTATTGTAGCAATTATACTTTAATGCTAATCAACGAAAGTCCTGATAATATATGCGAATGAACAAAAATTAGTCACTTTTTCTTGTCTAAACTTGAGTAAGCTCGCAATTATGAAAAAATTGTACCAATCTATATCTACCCCAAAGAAAACCTGTTATAAGTGGATTTTAATACAAAACTGGCATTATCAAGTTCAAAAAGCAACATACTCCAACGATGTAAGAAAACATATAAAAGTCGAATCTGAAAATAAAATTAACACATGAAAGAAAACCATTGAAGATTATTCGTGAAATCAAGATTAACGATATCATATATATATATATATATATATATATATATATATATATATATATATATATATATATATATATATATATATATATTATATATATATATATATATATATATATATATATATATATATATATATATATATATATATATATATATATATATATATATACACACATATATATATACACACTAGCCGGGCTTTGCCCGTCTAGCCGGTCGGTTTCGGGACCCATTCCCTTCAGCAATCATTGTCAGAGAATGGAAAAACAACGAATAAAGGTATTTAAATTTTGTGGATACGCATCCTACGTCCTGCAAACAGTCTCAAGCAGAAGAAAAAAAATTTTCCTCCCACCCCCCCTCCCGGAGAACCGGCGTTGCCCGGGAATTTAAGAATGTTTGTTAGTCCAAATCAAATGTTTGTTAATCCTCAGAATTGAGCTAGATTTTGCCTTTCATCATTGGAGGAAAAATAGCTGAAAAGTAAAACATTGAATGTATACATTTATAATAAACCACTATAAAAAATGGGTGAAATCCTTTTCTCGTACCATCAACCTATAAGTAATAAAAGATAGTAATAATTTACAAATAAATAAATTTATAATAAATAAATAAATAAATAAATTTAACATATATAAATAAATAAATTAATTAATATTAAGATATGTATTATAAATGTAATATAAATTTCAAACGATTCTTGAAGTCAGTTAACTTTCAAGAACAGCAAAACACTGTTTCACCTTTGTTGCCACTCTCTGCTTCTCTCTAGAGTAAAAAAAAATTCAAGAATTGAGTATGAAAATAATGCTCGTCCATGAAGTATTTATTTTGATAATGATACATTTCCCTTTTGAAAATATAGCATTTACTGAACAAATGAACTTCTAAAATGAAAATGGCAACGAAGATCGTTTGTGTACAATCGTGAATTTGAGTTTTGGTATGAAAAATAACTTTACAAATTATTGACCGATTTTAATTATTTTAGGCTTTTTGTGACCGTCTGAGGGTGGGTCTGAGGGTGAAGATTTTTGAATTTGATTTTACTTTCTTTTAAATTTTTTGGACCTCTATTCTCTGTTACGGCTAATTTTTGTGAGTGAATTACAAATCGCAAAACTGTGCTTAAAGTTTAGACTGATTCTTTTTAGTTTAGATATACTAATTTTTATGCTTTTTGAAGTACATCGTGAATTATAAAATTAAGAACAATATAATTTACAGTATACTAAGCATTCTAAAGTACAAACACAATATGTAATATACCAAATTACCAAATTTCAGAAAGTAAACAATCGCAAGTTAGCGAGACACATAGGGATGATTCCTGGAAATGTAACAGCTTCCATTCACTGTTGTCACCCTTCAAAATTAATGGTTTTTTATTAATTAAAAATTATCATAATTATCGTAAAGCTTCAAAACATAAGTATACGAAATTTCAACCAGATTCGTATACGATACATACATACATACATACATAGAGACACTTTGCTTTATATATATATATATATATATATATATATATATATATATATATATATATATATATATATATATATATTCTTTAATTTCGCGTCTTATTGTACCAAGATGCAACTAACATAGTCCATTGTGGCTTAAAATTACTAAACAGTTTAATTACAACTAAAAAATGGAATTAAAAATAATTGCAAGCATAAAACACTTGAGAGATGCTGATTTAAAATCAGCAATTAGGATCGTAAGGCCATTTTTTGTATAAAATTCTTGACTCCTACATCCGTATGTCAGTCATATTAAGGAAATGAACACATAACAAACAAAAGTTTAGAGATGAAATTATTAAATTTTATATATTAATTTTATCGAATTAATGTTTGTGAAAGAGGATAATTCTGGCCGTCTGACCCCATCTCCTCCATGTGACTCGTTTATATTTCTTTAAAAGCATATGAAAAACAAGGCTTGTAAATTATGTTTCATGGGAATACACCTTTTGTGATACTTCGAATGAGGATGAAATACTTCCCCAAAATATTTATTTTTAATGTGTAGAATGTTTTCGACTCAAAGGGCAAGCGAAAATTCTTCCTGATGTCATTACTGAAGAGGGAAATTTTATGTTTTCAAATTGTAAATAGTCCCATTTCTGCTTGTTTTGCTCTTACTTTATTCAATTTCTCAATCGTGACGTTTAAAAGCAATTTAAAATATGAGTTTGTAATATAAAAAATATTCTCATTAAATCAATGTTTTATGTCCTGCTGAAAACAAAATCTAAAGTTCCAATACAAATTTAATATGCATGATATTGTGTAATGTCTCACATTATTAAATGATTAAAAAAAGGAAATTTTTGCTCAATATCATACTAAGTGCAACGACGCAAAACCACGATACTGTAACGCTATTTCTAGATATTTCAAAAATAAAAACACTTGGCTATTAACCATTATCTGAACGAGAAGCTCTCAATAATCAGAAAAAAAAATGAATATTTTTAAGACAAGAATTCTTTTCTGTCGTATTTTCAATCAAGTTAATGGAGTTTTTTATTCTCTTTTCTCTTTCAGACAATCACTTTTTTTTACATTATTTTTTCTCCCTCTCAGAGTTCCCACTCAAAATTCTTTAACATGTTTATTCTTTCAACTGTTTATGTTGTTTATATTTGAATTATGAATGGTTTATTTAGTATTATTTTATATTTTATCAACGAGCATTTATTTATGTGCAAGCATCCTTATTAAAAGCTTTCTTTAAATTATACACAATCAAGCGAATGAGGTGTAAATTGTTTTCAAACTGTATGTTTTGTTTAAAAATTCAGTCTATTAACAATCAAGGTTTTTTGGACCCTGTTTAAACTAGAGTTATTGAAATAATTTTAAATTCTTACGAAATTTAAACAATACTAGTGACCTTATGTGATACAAAGAAAGAATAGAAATTTATGATGCCCTTACATCATTACCCTAAATTTGTTCCAAATTGCAATAGTAGTGGTCAAATAAGAGATGTATATATATATATATATATATATATATATATATATATATATATATATATATATATATATATATATATTTATATATATATATATATATATATATATATATTTATATATATATATAATATATATATATATTTATATATATATATATATATATATATATATATATATATATATATATATATATATATATATATATATATATATATATATCTATATATATATATATATATATATATATACATATATATATATATATATATATATATATATATTTATATATATATATATATATATATATATATATATATATATATATATATATATATATATATATATTTATATATATATATATATATTCCTCATTTAAATAAAATAATAAAATTTAAATGAAAAAAATGTTTTTTAACACGCCTTTCAATCCATAACTCTATCAACATATCAATTATTTCCATTGAGTAATTTTTTCAAAATTTTTACCTCTCCGCATTATTTCTTATGTCCACCATATAATAAAATTTATTATTTGAATTTTTTCCATTCCATAAAGTTACATCACCCCATGACACCCATAGCCATTTTATTTAATGTTCATGGACCCCCCGAGACTATCAAGCGGCCACACGAGTCATACCGGAAACTATAAAGCCATACTTCCATACCCCTAGATTAGGAGCCTTAAATACGTGTCTCGAGTGAACCCGTGAACTGACTCTTCCGTATCTCATTCAGCCAGTTAAGGGCGTATTCAGAAAAAAATGGAAGTCAAAATGCAAAAACGATGTAATAAAAGTAAATGGATCCATTATATCAGGAGTTGAGGGGAAACTCAGAGACATGAGTGACATATTACCGAATATGAAAATTTTCTACAACTAGTTGGCGCGATAAACGACTTCGCGCGTGGAAAAAAAATCACAAAATATAGACAGCCAGAAGCAGAGGGAAAGTGAACTGTTAAATAACTTTTGATCAAACCTCATTTGCCTCTTAATCCATATTTATTCTTATGAGTAGAAATTTTGACTTTAAACTGAGGTGTCATAAATCTACCCCCCCCCCCCCCTCGATTACAAGATTAAATGTAACATGTCTTTACTTTATTTAACGGTATAGATGTTAGTTCAATAAGTGTTAGTTTTTATACCTAAGAACAGGGGTACAAGATAGAAATATTGAACTATAACTCGACTATAAAAACATTAAGGCTATATAAATAAATAAATAAATAAAACCTTGTTTGGTATGAGGATTGTATTGAAAATCCCAGACGACATCTATTTATACAGCTTTACTCAAATAAAAATAATGTCTAGTTTCTGCTTTAGATGACAATGCTATGTATCCCTGTTGCTATGCGCATGACAATAAAATTTATTTTTAATGCAGTTATATACATGTAGTTTTTTTGTTTTTGTTTCGTAAAGCAGAAAGTATGACGTTCCAGTGAGTACTTTCGACTATTTATTCAACTGTTCCGTCAATTCATATGGCAGCACATTCGTCGTAACCCTCTATGAATGTATTTTCAACCTTCCTAACGATTCACCGATTTGTTCTTTCCAATCGCTCGCAGTCCTTACAGTGATTGTTACAGTAGTCGTTACAGTGTGCCCACAGTAACGACTGCCTGTCAGAAGCGGGATGATCTAGTGGCCAGAAAGATGGATGGTTAAGTTGTCAGAACGCTAGAGGGGTCACTGCTTAGGAAGATGCCTAATCCGTCCCTCTCATTGGAACACAGTTACAAAGTCAGGCTTATCTCTTCCTTCCGTGAGGTACATCTACGATGGATCCCTTCTCACGCGGACCTTGCAGTATACGACGTGGTAGACAATTTAGCAATGGAGTAATAAGTATGAGGGTGCTGATGAGCCTTTGTTCACCATTCTTTGAAGTTTCTGGAACTCTATTCAATTAGAAAAAATCTTGATAGACAGACTTAGATTGTGTCCCCTGAATACTCTTGGTATCGTGGTGATCGTCCCGGAAGATCACTCTCATTTGCGACAGACCCACTCAGACGGTACTCTCTCGTGTTTCCAGTGACCATCTGAAGAGTCACACACACAACTGTGGTCGCAAGACTCATCCCGTCTGTCTTAAATGCAATTCGGACCAGGCCTCCCCAGGGCACATTCTCGAGTGCCTGGAGTCGACTCTCGACGATAATTTTTCAGATCATCTTTTGGTTTATGATTTTATGCGTGGGAATGGACTCGTGGATTCGGTCTAGCTGGGGTTAGACGTGCGCAACATTAGCAACAACAACAACGACAACAAAACATCTATTTTATACGTCACCGGTTTTTGGCGTGTTCGCACCTACTTTTCAGCAATATATTTTGCTGTGGTTTATTTCTCACCCACCCGAATGACTATTCTGTGCAGTTTTGAGGAGAGCATGCAATAATTTGAGAAAAAAATCCTCAAACAAAAACTAGTGAAATGACATGAGAAAGTGATCACCTCACATTGTAACGTAAAAAAATGGGTATATCATGACTATAGATTTATCAAGATAAAGTACGCCATACCTCTTTTAATTTATGTACGTCACAGATAAAGTGAGAATTTCAGTTTTCTCTTAAAGAGAGGAGTCAATTTTGTGGTCTAATATATTGAAATAAATATTATATTAAATATTTATTTATCAACTAGCTGAAGTACCAGGCGATGCCCGGGATTTTAAGAATGTTTGTTAACCAAAATCAATTTAAAAATTAACGCAGTATAAATAACATAGAAAAAATATATGTGAAATTGTATACACATCTCAGAATTTAGGAATTTCTGCCTTTCATCACTGTAGCATTAAAATCTGAAAAGTAAAAATGTCAAATTGTCTAATGTTTGTTAACCAAAATTAATTTAAATCTAAACACAGTATAAATAACATAGAAAAAAACATGTGAAATCTTATACACATGAATAAAAGGAAAACCCAATAAAAAAAATATATAAATTTATAATAAACTCCTCAGAATTTAGCTAGATCTAGCCTTTCATCATTGGGGCAAAAAAAAGAAGCTGAAATTGCAGGTTTAGCATAAATTTCCAATAGAACCATGATATGACTCCAGCGTTGCCTTTGAAAAAATGAAGTTTTTGATTGAAGGCTGGAAACCATTCAACTCCTCTCCACTGTACCGTAACGTGGCCAATAAATTAAACTTTCACATTAGGAAAGACATCAGGTAGCGTTTTCTTCGCATTATTTACGGCACAGAACACACACACACACTATATACAACAGAATTATATACAGGAACAGAATAACATCACCACATTCTAGCTTATGGCCCAAGCGTTCCCCTCTCGCAAGAGGGTAATGACCTTCTACCCACAAAATCATCTCCCCACCAAAATTCTTTTCTTCTTGACGCATGCGCTTAGAAACAGCTGAGGACTTGATTCCCACAAACAGATTTCGGGGGGGGGGAGTTAGTACGGTACACCACATTAAACTCCTATAAACATCCTATATTAAATTTCTTTTCTCTCAATAATAAACTCCTCAGAATTTTGGTAGATCCAGCCTTTCATCATAGTACCACTAAAAACTGAAACATCCTCTCCAGAAATATAAATTTATTAATTTCAATAATTAAACACCCACAAATGTATAAATTACACAAAAGTTTTTTAACCAACATTTGAAAAATTCGTAAATGAAAAAGCATCTGAAAATAAAGATAATAAGAACTTCCGGAAACGAAATTAATTACCCTTAATTTTTAATTAATAAAAAACCAACATAGCATGAAAAAAACGATAGTTGTTTAAAAGCATATGAAAATAAAGCTACCATAAAGATAATAATGAAAAAAGCATAAAGAAATAATGCTCGCGCATGAAGTTAACGTTACGATATAAAGATAGTAATAATAATATAAACCGCGTGCATAAAATATTTAGCTTTTCAAGCGAAATAAATTAATTTTCAGAAAAGAACTACTTTTAATCGAGAAATTAAATACATTGCACAAAATTTTCATTTTACCAACTTTCTACCCTACAATTTACACCTTACTTCTTTGAAGTTGGGTGCTGAAACATCCTCTTTGAAAAATTTACACCCTACTTCTTTTAAATAGGGTGTAAATATAAAGTTTTAACAGCCAATTGAATGCCAGTTAAAAAGGATTGTTCTTTAAAATCCTATGAAAATTACGCTATTATAAAGATAATAATAAAAAAAATAGGAAAATAATGCGTGCGCAAGAAGTTAACGTTACGATATAAAGATAGTAATAATTATCTATATATATATATAAAACATTTCCGTAACTGACTGACTGACATACAACGTACAGACCAAACCGCAAGACCTAAAGGCCTGAAATTTTGCATGGCGAATCTTCTTATAGTGTATGGGAGCACTGTGAAAGATTTAAAAAAAATTCTTCTTAGATTTTTTTAAATTAAATTTTTAAGCTGTTTTAGTAACTTTTTCAAGTTTGCATTTAAAATAATAATTTGAGGGTTATAAAATTCACATCACGAAAGGAACTATAAAATTTCCTTTAAAATGAAATCTTTTTCGAATCTTTACCTCCATTTTCTGATTTTTTGGTGAATTTTTAAAGATCAATTTTTAGAATTTAATTTATTAAACGCTGATCACATGATTTCTTTTTCTGGTACTTTAAATATATTTATCATCACATAACAACGAAATAGACAAAAAAATTTTTTTTTTCTTGCTAATGCGGCAGACGATTGGACATTATCCAAAAATGAAATAAAATACAGTAAAAGATATGTTCCTCAAACTGTACTATGTTAACTGTACTATATTCTTTAGTATGTCCTATTAGATTTAATTTGAATATTTTCTTCTACATTATTTTGTCTAAAAAAATATCCCTTACGATTTTTAAAAAAAATATATGTTTTTCTTTTTTTTTACATCATTTGTATACATTGATCGTCGTATAATACTAAAAGTTTAAAATAATGGCGCCATCTACTGCACGTCTAATGTAACAGCTTACATTTAGTTTAAAAAATTGTGGATTTTATTAATTAAAAATTAACGATAATTAATTTCGATTTTGGAAGTTCATAAGTCCGTTGGCTGTTTTTAAAGACGCCTGTGTGTAAAATTTCACGATCGTTGCTCCTAAACTGTGGATTTCTATACAACTATAGACAGACAAATTTTCATTTTTATATATTAGATTTATAATTCACACTTGCGTTAAATGCTCGATAGATAAACGCTTCTAAGTGATAGTTTTGGGAAATTTTCAATTTATTTAAATTAAGCAATTTTGTAGGTTTCATCGCTAAAGCAAATGATAACATCTTTAGTTTTTCATGTTTTACTGTCTATTGAAACGGATAAGTGTGTTTAATCATTTAAGAAGCAAAATAAAGGTATTAAATAATTTTCGCTCTCTCTTTTAATCTATATTAATAAAGTAACAGAGGGGGTTTGTCGAGATCACGTGACCGTAACGCGACCGGGACGGACTCATCCTCCAAAAAAAAATGGCCGACAAATACAGGAATCGGTGTATTTTTTTTTCTCATGAAAGTACATAAATGTTACATATTTGGAAAAAGCTTCGAAAATTGATAATTTTTTCTGCGTACACTTATTCTGTTAATTCAATAGTTTTAGAGATATTTGGATTCTAATGAAGCGTCATCCCTCTGAGAAATCAAATCATGTATATCCAGTATGGTGCAGTGGTGCAGCCATCTGTCGGCAGCGACGGGAATGAAAATTGACTTGAACTTAACACATTTGTAGGCCTTTTTTCCTTTTGTGGGGCCCGAAGTACATAAATATGTTACACGGATGGCTTGAGCGTAGCTAGGGGAAGCCCGGCTAGTATAGTATAAAACTCAAAGTTCTATAAACGAAATTTTTTATTATTTTCATAACTTAAAACAAGTTTTATACTATTTAAAATCAACTACTAAATATTGCAAGCATGTAGAATGGTTCGAATCGTATACAATATTTTTATATTGCACTGTGCGGGCCTACACTGCTGTACATACATACTTTAAGATCATTTGTCTTGGAATGGAATTTATCATGATTTACCGTTTTAAAAATCATAAATCTAAAATTTACCACAACTTATAACTATGAAATTTTGTACCGAGTTAGATTACTCTACTTTCATTGAAACCATCTTCAGAATTTTTTTATCAAGAATAAAATATCTGAAAACAGTTTCCTTAAATTAAAAATTATTCCAAAACAGTTTTTTTCTTAGAAGTAATTTGATTTTATGATTAAAATTTTCGTAAGTCCTTAAGACAAATGATTTAAATACTTTTTATGTGCAATAAAGGGGAACTTTTTAAAATTATGCAGTAATTGGTGCATCAAAAATTGAACATACTTCGAATTTTTAATGAAGAATTTCAAATTCTGCAGGTATTGTTACATGCATACTTTCTTTATACAAAAACATATTTGAGGAAAACGTTATTACAAATGGGTATAAATTTAATAAATAAAATTTTATAAACCTAACTTCCTTACAACTAAAGTAATTTACATATTTTAAAGCATAAAATATTTAAAAAGTTAAATAGATTTGAGAAATTCAGGACTGAAGAAGTTCTTGACTTACATTGTTCGGTAAAATTATAAATATTCATATCTCTTATGGTGCGATTTACCACTTAAACTTTGCTGGTTCTTTAACATAATTAATTGATGGACTGTAAATTGGTTCGAAATGTTTTTATTTTCAACAAACAACGAGAGTTTTAAATGTGCACAACGCACCGACGAGACATAGCTCCGAACAACAAGCTTCGAACGCTTCGAGGTGAATGAACTTCGGCATCCATAGGGTTGCCGTACAAAGCAAAATTAGCGCCAAGGGGAAGAATACAGAAGGGGGAACAATAATGGCGCCAAGCGATAGAGAAGCGGTAACATACCGCCCCGCGTTGCTTGTCTATGACATGCAACACAAATTACAAGACAAGTTACAATAATTTTTCGAAGTTCAGCACAATGCAACAAATTGACATTCCGTTTTTTTTTTTTCGTAAATATTAAAGTATATACAATTGTACAGAAAATAAAGTGAAAGTAAATATATACAGAAAAATATATAAATTGTACAGAAAAATAAAGTTAAAGTAAATATATATACAGAAAAATATACAATTAAATACGTACAGATCTATTTTGTTTATAACAACTTCAAAGAGATCAATTTTCAATGGGTAGGAGGCAAATTTTAGAAATTGGTCTTTTAAAGTAACCATTTTTAGTTTTTACAATTGCTACGCGAATTTTGCCATCTTTGCCTGGAATGACCTGACTTATCCTGCCAAGACACCATTTAAAGGGTGGAAGGTTGTCTTCCTTTAGTAGAACCATTGCATTTTCGTTAATGTTGTTTTTAGCAAATTGCCATTTTTTCCGTTCTTGCAAATGGTTTAAATAATCAATGGACCAACGTTTCCAAATTTGCTCAACCATTTTGGTTAATCGTTGCCAACGGGATAATTTATTGTCCGATTCATTTATTAAAGGAGGCTCTGGGATCGAATTTATGGGCCGACCTATTAAAAAATGACCAGGAGTTAAGGATTCTAAGTCCGAAGCATGAGATGATAAAGGAGAAATTGGCCTTGAATTTAAGATGCCTTCAACTTGGGTGACAACCGTCAAAAATTCCTCATAAAATAATTTGGCATCAGCAACAGTTCTTTTTAGATGATGCTTGAAGGACTTGACACCTGACTCCCAGAGTCCACCGAAATTCGGGGCTCGAGGGGGAAGGAATTTCCAGGAGATATTCTCCGTAGCCAAAAATCTAGATAAACATTCATCAGGAAAATTAGCAAGTGACGCGAGTTTTTTCAATTCTAGGTTAGCTCCTATAAAGGTCTTAGCATTATCACTAAATAAGGTTGAACATTTTCCTCTACGAGCGAAAATCTCTTCAAGCAAGCAATAAATGCTTGTGAAGTTAGATCGAAAACTATCTCAAGATGTATGGCCTTAGTAACTAAACAAACAAAAATAGCTACATACACCTTGTGTAAATTACCCTTTCTTTGATACTTATATCGAATGTAAAAGGGACCACAAAAATCTACACCTGTGTTAGAAAAGACAGGATTGGGGTTGACTCTCTCTGGAGGCAAATTTCCCATTAATTGATCTAAAGTAGTAGGTTTGTGTCTAAAGCAAGTTACACAGTTGTGCACTACCTTTCTTGCGATATTTTTACCTCCAATGGGCCAAAATTCTTGGCGAACAAAATGTAATAAGGATTGAGGTCCTGCATGAAAGTTCTTTAAATGATAATGCTGGAATATGAGAGTAGTCAGTTTGTGTTTTCTAGGTAGTATTATTTGATGTTTATTATCATAACTTATATTGGCGTGAGCCAAACGACCACCTACTCTTAACAAATCTTCTTCGTCTAAAAAAGCATTTAAGTGGCTTACCTGGCCTTTCTTCACCGATTCACCGTTCTTTAGTGTTTTGATTTCCTTATCAAATTCACTTACCTGAATAATTTTAATTAATTTCTTTTTAGCCCTTTCTAATTCCTCGTTTGTAATTGGGCCGATTATTTTCATTTTGTTTTTAACATTAAATACAAACCTGCAAATAAAACTAAAAATACAGATTACTTTAACGTAGTTATTCGACAAATTAAGGAAATCACTCGAAAATGTATTTTCTTTAGTGTTAAGTAAGTTAATGTCAGAAAGTTTTTTAAGTTCATCTTGGTAAAGCTGCGATTCTTGAAGAGGCACATCAACTGAGATGGGGGTACCAATGGATTCCTCTACAAGTCCAGGACCTTGCCACCACAGCGACAAACTTGAAAGTTCATGGGGCGAAGATCCACGAGAAATAATATCAGCAGGATTGCTAGATGAAGAAATGTGTTTCCATTGATGCGATTCCGTTAAGTTTTGAATTTTAGAAACTCTGTTTCCAACGAAAGTCTTAAGTTTATATGCCGGTGTCTTGATCCATGCCAGAGCAATTGTCGAATCTGTGTAAAGACAAACTTCATCAATTTTCAACTTTAGAGAATTGCGAACCTTGACTATCAGTTGCGATAAGAGTAGGCATCCTGATAACTCAAGACGAGGCACAGACATAGTTTTTAATGGTGCAACACGAGATTTACTGGCTATGAGATGAGAAGACACAGTATTGTCCTTAGCAATACAAATTAGATATATAACTGATCCATAAGCAGATTCGGAAGCATCAGAAAACCCTCGAAGTATGATCTTATCGGCACTGTCAGTCAACACATATCTGTTAATTTTTATTTCTTCAACAGATCTTAGGCACGAAACAAATTGTTTCCATTCTAACAAAATGTTTTCTGGCAAAGGTTCATCCCAAGAAAGCTTTCTAATCCATAGCCTTTGCAGAAAAATCTTAGCTTTAGAAATGATTGGGCCTATCAATCCAAGAGGATCATACAATCTTGCAATTGTTGACAAGACGTCACGTTTAGTGTAAGAAGATTTCTCATTTATCACTACTTTAAAACAAAATATGTCTTCTTGAGGGTTCCAAATTATTCCGAGTGCCTTGACAGTTGGATCTAAACCCGAAGTAAATTTATGTTCAGGACACTTCTCCGAAACACTATTCAACAGGTCATTGGAATTAGACTTCCATTTGTGGAGTTGCATTCCACAAGTGTGAAGCATTTGCGTCAACTGGCACTGCAATTCTCGTGCAGTTTCTAAAGTAGAAGCACCCGAGACAAAATCATCCATGTAAACATCATTAAGGGTAACTTCAGCGGCGAGCGGAAATTTGTCTGCTTCATCCAAAGCTAGCTGCTTTAAACAACGAATAGCGAGAAATGGGGCCGATTTTGTGCCGTAGGTGACAGTGTTAAGCCGATATGTGGTTGCTAACTCATTTATGTTTTCTTTCCATAATATCTTTAGTAAATCTCTTTGAGATTCCTCAATCAATATTTGACGATACATCTTTTTAATATCAGCAGTAAAGGCGTACTTATATGTCCGAAATCTCACCATTATATCACAAATGTTTTCTTGCACTGCACCAGCAAGAAGCAAGTCATTTAGACTTTGTCCCGAAGTACTAGGAGCACTGGCGTTAAATACAACCCTTAATTTTGTGGTCGAAATTTCAGGTTTGTAAACACCATGATGCGGCAGATAATACGACCCTTCACAATTCTGATCGTTATCTACCTTTTCCATATGGCCTAAGTTTTCATACTCAGTTATAAATTCTTTATATAAATTTTGCATCATCGAATTTTTATGCAACCGCTTGACTAATTGATTAAGTCTAACGTTGGCTAAGGCCTTAGATTCACCCAAAGATCCTTCTTTCATGGGCATTTTAACTACGAAGCGACCATCTTTATTTCTTTTGTGAGTTTCTATAAAATGTGACTCACAAAACTCTTCTTCTTTACTAAGGATAGTCTGATCTTCACTAATATTTTCCACAGACCAGAATTTTTCTACTATCTTTTCTATGTTTTCACTTTGACAAATTAAACTACATAAATTAGTATATGGTCCTTGATTATTTGTATTTACATAGCCACTAGCGACATAACCAAACACAGTATTCTGAAATAGTAATGAATTTACAGATGAACGTATTTGTTCACCCTTAACAATTTCAAAGAAAGTCTCAGCTCCCAAAAGCATATCAATTCGGGATGGCTTGGTGAATTCAGGATCTGCCAACATAACTTGTGGAATTTCTATATTTTCTAAATTCAAATTTGTTGCCGGAACCATATCCGTAATTTTATCGACGACTAAAAGGTTTTGCAACGAAAAGAACGATCCATTACCATTTGCTATGTTAGCAAAAACTTCAAATTCAATTGGAGTAGGTGTTCCTCCTAATCCCGAAACCGAAATATTTACTTTTTGTTTCCTTAAATTAGCATTATCAACAAATTGCTTAGTTATGAAATTAGACTGAGAAGCACTGTCAAGGATTACTCTTGCTCTCATAAACTGGCCATAAATATTTTGCACAAGTACTACAGCTGTTGAAAGGAGAACACTTTTATTTTTTATAAACAAACAAGCAGAGGAAGAAGTATCTGCAGGTGGCGAGTCATTTTTCAGCTCTGGAGTTATTGTTTCAGCTTGCGCAATATTCAATTCTTCGTTAGAGGGATTTCCATATCGGTGTAAGAGATAATTATGACGACCATTACAAATCTTACACAAATACTTAGATTGGCGGCAAGAAGTCAATTTATGCCCCGAATTTAAACATAAAATACAAAGTGAGAGATTTTTAACCATATTATAACGTTCCATAGCATTCAAGTCAAGAAAATTCTTACATTTATAAATAGGATGATTTGATAAATGGCATACTGGGCACTTAGATGAAGAATTATTCATTTTCGTTACGAAAGTGCGCGTTTTGGAATTCTGAAAATTCAGTTTCGATTTTGGTGGTTGGGTGATATTATTTTGTAGATTTTCCAAAATTTGACATCTTTTTTCAATAAAGGTTGTAAACGTGCTCCAATTAGTTAACTCATTTGCCGTTAAAGTCATTTCAAATTGTTTACGCGTTTCTTTATCCAACTTTTGCAACACAATATTTATCAACATGGCTTCACTTAATTTATCCAAATCCAAATCTAATAATTTTAAAGCTCTTAAATGTTTATATAGCTGATCAATTAGTGATCTTAAATCCTTAGCACATTCGTTGTGTAACCTTTCAATTGAAAGTAATTCTGAAATGTGGGTATTTACAATAAGTCTCTTATTATTAAATCTATTTTCCAAAGCCTTTAATAAAGAACAAAATGAGTCGTCAGTTGACATTATCCGAGCCGCACTTCCCACTAAGCATGACTGCAAATAGTATAGCTTTTGCGACTCAGATAGTTGATTGTTCGACGAAATTAACGAGTCAAATTGGGTTTTAAACAAGTTCCATTCCTCAATATTACCCGAAAACTTCGGTAATGGAATTTCTGGTAGTTTAATTTGGACATTATTACTTTTAATTTGAGTACTAGCATTACTATTTTCAACATTATTATGCATACAATTATTATAAATACGTTTGAGGCTTACCTCAAGTTTCAGAATATCAGACTCTATTTCAGCAAAACTATCTTCGATTTCATTCAAATCTTCATCTTTAACGACTTTGTAGTATTCCAGACGCAAACACTCGATCTGATCGTTTAATCTACGAACTTTATCTAATTTCACTTTGATTTCTTCTATTTCGACATCTTCATTAGTTTCTTGATCCTTTATCGATGATTGCAGTCTAGTTATTTGCGCTTTGATTCCACCACGTTTCCTATTCAACGATGTAATATCTTCATCCGCCATAATTAAAATCCGAGAACAAAACGAAATGGCTAAATATAGCTCAAATTAAAAGATTCGATCTCCGAGAGAGCGGACCAAATCAATGGTACGATTTACCACTTAAACTTTGCTGGTTCTTTAACATAATTAATTGATGGACTGTAAATTGGTTCGAAATGTTTTTATTTTCAACAAACAACGAGAGTTTTAAATGTGCACAACGCACCGACGAGACATAGCTCCGAACAACAAGCTTCGAACGCTTCGAGGTGAATGAACTTCGGCATCCATAGGGTTGCCGTAAAGCAAAATTAGCGCCAAGGGGAAGAATACAGAAGGGGGAACAATAATGGCGCCAAGCGATAGAGAAGCGGTAACATCTTAGTTTTTCTGAGTGAATACATGGTTACTTAATCTTAACTTTTCTATGTATAAAAAATAATGCTGAATTTAAGTTGGTTTTCTCTTTAAATTTTATTGTTCTAATACATTTTCTATAAGATCTGTTGATCAAAACAACAAAAATGAAATGTGCAAAGCATCCAGATTAATGAATATTAAGCCTAAACATCTATATATGTATAATGCATACACATATTTTAACACATTCTACTTTTCCAGTATACACGCCTTACAAATAAAGTTAAACGCCTAAAGGCTTATTCTGAAATTCCAAGACATTCTTATTTTAAGAGATGTAAGTATTTCTAGGAAAGATGAGTAAGTATTTCTAGGAAAATAAAATCACCACACAGATTTTCAATACATGAAAGGTAATAGCTTATGAAATATTCAATGGAAATCAATTCTTGGTTATAAAAATATTTTGTTTATAAATTTAATAAAGTAAATTCTGATCAATAATGTAAACAGATGTGATATAAATATTTCAGATGAGGACGAAAACTAACTATGAAGGTATTAGAAGCTGAAAATTCTCACCTCTAGAGGTTTGTAGACTTTCAGTGAGAGATAAAAGGCATATAGCTGTAAGAAAACAGTACATGAATACTTTTATATCTTTTAAAGCTGTTTTTGTACCTTTTTTTAGGTTTGTATTTAAAATAATAATTTGAGGATTATAATGCGTATATCACGAGAAAGATCACAAAAATTTCTTTAAAATGAAATTATTTTCGAATCTTTACCTCCATTTTCTGATTTTTGGTGAATTTTTAAATATTAATTTTTAGAATTTAGGTTATAAAATGCTGATCACGAGATTTCTTTTTTTTTGTGATACTTTAAATTAATTTTTCGTCACATGCATAACAACAAAATAATTTGACAAAAGAAATATTAAATTACAGTGAAAGATAAAATTTTACCACTAGACTAATTGAGACGGAAGTTTTTAAAGAATTTAATTCAAATTAGTATGTTTTATGGATATAAAAGTAAACCTATATATAAAACAGTTCCGTGACTGACTGACTGACCTCGCACAGACTAAACCGCTGGACCAAAAGAATTGAAATTTTGAAAGTCGATAGATACTGTCTGTAATTCAGATGTAGTTGTTAACTATCCAGTGGAGTTTTTAAATTCCCTTAAACTATAGGGTCTTCAATACCATAAGATCTCTTTGCGGAAGCGCACATCCATATTGCTCCTTCGGAATTTAAAACCACCAAAATTGTATAATGTCACTAGATTACAAGTCAAAGGCCTGAATAAAAATTTAATAGAAGCCGTTATTTTAACCGGGTGTGCTCAAAGAGAAAAAGGTGTTCGTGCCACGCGTTCCTCTAATACCCAACGATATCCCTTATGACTTTAAGAGACTGCAATTTCCCCTCAAAGTATGCTTCGCAATGACGATAAATTAGTCTCAAGGCCAAAATTTGAAATACTCTGGCGTAGATAATTGTTTCTCCCCCGTCCAGTTTTACGTAGCTTGCTCACGCGAAAGTTCGCAGAAGAGCGTGGTAATATTAGTTTCGCCCAATCAATAAACAAAAATATTGTTTATAAGGAAATCCTCTAAAAAGCAATTTCATTATTTTTTAATTGTAATTATCCTGAAATGTACTCCGTAGCGAAGCACGGGTATTCATCTAGTATATATATATATATATATATATATATATATATATATATATATATATATAAGATATCTAATTATATGCTCATCCATTGTTAAGAAATCTGCTTTTTAATACCTTTATGTATCTTTTTCAAATAAGGTATCTCTTATTTTACAACTAATTGGCTTTGTATATATATATATATATATATATATATATATATATATATATATATATATATATATATATATATATATATATATATATATATATATATATAAATCTATGTATGTATGTATTTCCCCAACGCTGCCATCACGGAAGAATGTTCGATTGATTGCATCACCATTAAATTGTTTTATAAATTTATTAGACAGTGGCTATGTTTATTAGTTAAAAAAATTCTATAGGGACTTCAAATTATGTGTCAGAAATTTGCTTGTTAACTAATTTTTGTGTGTTTCCAGGTTTCAAACATGGAACCTTGTCAGACAGTCCTATTTAGCCGCTAAGGTTTTATGTCTATCTCATGGTCTTCATGGATAAATTTTATATATTTGTCACTTTATACTGTCTTCTCATTTTTAGTGCTTCGTATATCAAATATTCTAAAAGAAAAACATAAGAAAGTTATTAGTGATTCTTTGCGCAAAAGAAACAATAAATATTTTCAGCTTTCAGTGTAAAAGCGTTGTACCTTAAAAACTTTTAACAACGGGAAAATAGATTTAAATAAAAAATATTCGTATTCTAAGAAATTCCAGCTATGTTTGTGACATCCCAAATTTTTATGTTTGTGAATAGGCCCTCATAAAAGCTTGTAACTAAGATAAAAAGGTCACATCTCATGACATTTTATTGCATTGATGTTCCTTTCATGACTTTCCAATTTTTTATGCCATTTTTCATGTCATCTCTACAATGTAACAATTATCCAAGAAATAACTACGAATAAAATTTTACCTCAAGCACTATTGATTAACCGTATTGCTGTCACTTTTGTGACACAAAATTGCTAATGCATTGTCCATAAAAGTTAGTAGCCCATAAAGCAAGAACTCTTGCGTCCCACAAGCTGTAATTTAATTGTTGTGTTCTTTATCTCCTAACATTCTAATTTGTGTCTATTAATGCAAAGCACTGTCTAAAAGTTAATTACTGTGAATGACACTTCATATCACACGCAAATTTTATTGAACTGTAAAATTTCTATACATGTCATAACGTTACCAATTTTTTTACCGGTAATTTGGCATGAAAGTTATCATCGAGGCATGAAAACTAATTATTGCGTACATATGATATAAATATTCATTGGGCAATTATTTTTCATTTGATTGTATTGCTATCAAGTTGAAGATGAAAGTATTTTTTTTTACTGTGTTGCTGTGATTAAAAAAATTTCAATTTTTATGTAATTAAATATAATTGCAATAAATTTTGAAAACATAAAAAAATTTACAGCATATTGTTTTTCATATCATTGTAATGTCGTAAATTTTTTAATATCCTATTCTTTCCCCTTCCGCTTCAAAAGTCATAAAATATGGATAAAAATAACTGGATCAATATTTTGTTAACATGTTGTTTTTAAAGATTTTTAAAATATCCTTAAAATGTTCACTACAAATAACTGGAGAGCAAACCTGAAATTTCAATATCAAATTCAACTTTTTTTTCTCAGAGACCAAGAGAACTCCTACACAGTATTTCTTTTTGAAATTTGTGAATCGAGCCTCATTCTCAGTTATTACAGAATTTATTTAACATTTTTTTTATATCTGTGACTTACTTTACTAGCTTCTATTTGCTATCGTATATTTATTAGTTTCATGGAATTATATTTTCTCTGTTAGGGCGTAGCTTTGCTTAAAAGTTATTGACTGTGAATAAAAATTTTCATATTCGAATACATTTTATTTTACCTTATTGATTTTGATTCTATGATATAAATTTTTAAGTTAATGATTTATAATGCATAAAAGGGAAGAAAAAGAAAGAAAAATTGCATTACCCAAGTACTTTTATTTAGTTTTACCATGATACAGTTTAATTTTATATGACATTTTTGTTATTGTTGTTGCTGGTGCTAATTCCACCTGATCCGTAAGAACTAGATCAGGTCCAAAAGGTCATTGAACCTCAAAAAGCCTTATACTTGTAATTGACGTTTGGACAGGTCAACCCTGAATGGGTTGCCTTGATCACTTTCTCTCCATGCAGGAGAGAAGGGGAACAGCAGAAGCTGGAGAAGTTGAGCACTTAAAACACAAAGGAAAAGTTTTGCACACCTGGACAAAAGAAAGAGCTTTTATAAGACCACTCTAAACCTGGTTAAAAATGTTTGCCTATTGCCCTCAAACTTAAGCGATAAACTCCGATAAGTGGCACAATACCACTCACAGGTAGTAGGAATTTTTCCAATTTTTCATTGATTATGATCTTTGCTTTAGTGACAATTTCGTTATAAGTAAGAATGTTAGAGGAAACCACAATGTTAGATATTAGGTATTAAATTAGACTGAAAAGGTATCACGTTCTACAAACCACCTTCTTTCTTTATGTACTCAAAAAAAAACTCTTTTAAACATGTGTTGCCAAACTGGACAACTAAAGTATTAGATGTAATCTCGTCTTTAAGTTCGTTCTACTTAATCTCGTTCCCAACATCCTCCCCACCCTGGTCAACCTCGAGAGGGATGACGAGATACCGGGCGGGTTACATTTCGACCATTAACTCTCAGCTCGCATGATTTTATCTTCCCGTCGCGTCCCTGATGTAGGTTCATCACTCTGGCCTTCTTCCACATGTGCCGTGGTCGTACGTCTTCATGCAGGAGCACGATTTCACCAACTCGGACGTTAAGGGGACCGTCTTGGTTTCGAACTTGGTGGAAAGGTCGTAGTTGATGTAGATATTCCTTTGACCATTTTTTTCCAAAAACAGGCAAGTAAGTCCTGCTGCTGCTTCTAGATTTTCTTAAGCCTTGTGTCATCATCCGGGCTGGATGGAATGGCCGTTAGTTTTCATCCCGTAAAGAAATGAGCTGGTGTTAAGGCTGTGGAGCTGTCGTCTTTTCGTAGACAAATGGTCGGCAGTTCAGAGCGGCTTCTATTCCAATGAGGAAAGTGGACAGACTTTCCTCGTCTAGAAGTGCCCGTCCGAGTACCTTTCGCAGACATTGTTTGATAATTCCTATTAGGCGTTCCCACCAGCCTCCCCACCAAACCGCTCTTGGGGCGATAAATTTCTAAGTTATACCATTTTGGCAATAATATTGTTGAGTTTTAGCTGATGACAGAGCTTGCCATAACAGGATCAGTTCCTTATTTGCTGCATGAAAGGTGGTAGCATTGATCGTGTAGATTGTGTGTGGCAGTCCTCTGCGGCCAAGAAATCGCTGTAGTGACAAGAGAAATTTGTCGGTGGTAAGATCCGACACGAGTTCAATGTGTAATGCACGTGATGTTGCATAAGTAAATAGTGCTATGTAGGCCGTGTCTCGTGGTTTCAAACAGCGGATATTCATAGGTCCATCAAAATCAATTCCTGTGGCAGCAAATGAAGCAGACGGCACAACTCTTTCAGAAGGGAGATGAGTTTCGATTTGTTTTCCACATTTCGATCTGGACAGTTTGCAAGGTAGGCATTTGTAAAGAACTTGCTTTATAGCTTGACGTCCTCTTGAAATCCAGAAGGTAGAGCGTAACTCAGAGAGGACTATACGTACACCTAGATGATGGAGACGTATGTGGGTATGCTGGATCAAAAGATGGACAAAAGAGTGGTTTCCATCCAGTAATAAGGGGTGTTGAGTATCAGAAGGAATGTAAGAAAATTGTATTCTTCCTCCAAGGGGAAAGTAATCATTTTTGAGAAAAGGATTGAAACAGTAAATTTTGGATTGTTTTGGCAAAGAGCGTCCCCCTTTTAAGGCCTCTATTTCTGCTGGGAAGCATTGGGGCTGTACAGTTTGGATCCAATAGTCTTTATCCTTCTCTACTTCGTTACAATTCAGTTCATGAGTAATACGTGTCTGAGACCTACAGTTATGCACAAAACATAGAATCCAGGCAGTCACACGAAGAAGTCTTGTGATAGAACTGTAACGAGATATATCCATGATGGGTTCTGTAGTTGCAACGTAGAATGATTGACACTAGATTTTCCATGATTCAACTTCGACTAACGGCTGTGTATGAGATGACAAATCTTTGGTAGGCCAAATTTCTGGATCATGTTTCAGCCATTTTGGGCCGTGCCACTAAGATTCCAAAGACGATAGCTGTGATGGAAAAGTACCACGAGTAAGATGATCCGCAGGGTTATCTGTACCGGGGCAGTGACGCCATTGTGCTGTAGTAGTGTATTGCAGAATTTCTGTTGTTCTGTTGCAAACAAATGTTTTCCAACGGTTGGGATCTCCCTTTATCCAGCTTAAAGCTACAGTAGAATCACTCCATAGTATGGCTATGTAAGAGTTCATGTTCGTTTCTCTGCAAAAGTATTGAAGTAGGCGAGCTCCTAGTATTGCGACTAACAATTCAAGTCGCCGAAGAGTGACTTTTTTTTACTGGGGCCAGTTTATTTCGACTACAAATGAGATTGACCTCTGTAGAAATGCCAACTGTGTGACGGGCGTACAAACAGTCACCATACGCTCGTTCGGAGGCGTCGCAAAACATATGTATGGTAACGTCGGAATTTGCAGAAAAAAAATCCATCTTTGGATGCGTATATCATTCAGACACTGTAACTAATTTATCCACTTGTGCCACTGTTGTGCTACAGCTGGCGGTAATAATTCATCCCAATGAATCTCACTAAGCCACGTATCTTGTAATAATATCTACGCAACGACTGCAACTGGAGCGAATAGGCCTAGAGGATCGTAAAACTTTGACATCAACTTCAGTAGTAAACACTTTGTTACTGGTTCTTTAGATGATTGAACAATCTTTGCCTGAACATCAATCTGAAAAACGTCACTATCAGTATCCCATTTAACACCTAAGACCTGCATAATATCCTTAAACGGGAAGTTTTATTGTTCCCACACATGTTGTAAAATCTTAGAATTTGTAGTCCATTTGGCTAGTGGTAGGCTAATATGTGATGTAAGTTGCTGCATTTCTTGATATAGAATTGTAGCGTCAGTATCTATAGATGTTCCCATTACAAAATAATCCATGTAGGTGTTCTCAATGTGTTTAGTTGCAGAAGGATATGTTTGCTTGTACATTGTAGCCAATTAACGAAGAGCAGCTGATAGTAAAAATGGACTTGAAGCAAGTCCGAAGGGGAGACGCGTGAATCGGTACGTTACAATTTCATCTTCTATGCAGAGTTTTCCACCAGGAGTATACGTTGTCTTGTACCAAAGGAATCGTGTTGTGTCTCTATCTTCGTATGCCAGTATCAGCTGTAGAAATGCTTGGCGTACGTCGCTAGAAATTTCAATTTTGGGTAGGCGAAATCTCAGTAACGTGGCTAAGATATCAGGAAGTAGATTTGGTCCAACTTCGAGAGCGTCGTTTAAAGATGGGTAACCTGGAGAATGGGAAGATGCATCAAAAACTATACGCCACTTGGTTTCTTCATTTGCGACTTTCTTTACTGCGTGATGGGGCAAGTAAAATTAACGTTCTTCATTATGCGCTTTATCTAAGACGACTTCAACTTGCTTTTTATCAATGTAATCTTGCATGTGTTCAGCATATTTTTGTTTGAACTCTGTATTTGCATATAGTTTTCTTGTCAAAGAATTAAAACGTTGAATTGCGACTTCATAATTGCTCGATGAAAGTTGAACTTCTGGTTTCCATGGTAATTTTACAACTCGTCTGCCATTGCTGATCTCAAAAGATAGATGAAAGTTCATCAAGAGTTCAGAGTTGTAAGTGCTTATTTTCTCTTGTATTGGTTGTATGCCAATGCTTTCTCGGTTCCAGAATTTTCGTACCACATCGTCTAACTCCTGAGTTTAAGTATTCATATTAATATTATGAACTGTAAGACTGAAGGAAACTGTTGCGTATGATCAAGGTCCACTAAGTATCCACCCAAAATTTGATGTGACCAAGGCCAGAGAAACCGACAGCTTGACTGGAGCTTCAGAATTCATGACATTCCAGTAGAAATCTGCACCGATTAAAATCTCAATTGGTAAGTTCGACAATGTATCATCTTGGTCAGCAAACTTCAGTCGCTTGTTGTTCGCTAAGCGAGAAACATCATTTGGTTGAGGTGGGTGTGACTTATACTTGTTGGAGCTTTAGAATGCAATAACTTCGATTAGACTTTAGATTTGTCCCAGATGCTTGATAACTGAAATTGCACTTGTCTTTTCGTTTGGCTAAAAGTAACTGGAGACTCAAACACTTGAAGTTCCAGAAGTCGGATGGCGATGGTTTGGTGTTTTAAAGTGTCCACAAAATTGGAATGGATGAAACTAGATTGGCTTCCAGTGTCCAAAAAACAACGTGTCAGCTTTGTAATCCCAGTTGGACCAGTTATGAAAACTCATGCAATTTGCAAATGAACATAATTATCGGAAAGTATATCGATTTTGTTTGTAGATGCAATTGCTGACTGACCATTCATTGAAGCTTTGCTTATCGAAACATGATGTTTTTTTCTTGCATTTGTAAGAGCTGTATTTGTCTTTACGATTATAGTTCTTTTGGGCGTGACCACGGTTAATGCACAGGAAACATCTGTTGGTAGCCTTCAATTTCTGTATGCGTGCGTTAATGTCCGTCACAGAGTTGCACTGTTGAGGCCAATGTCCGGTAGTTTCACAGAAAGGGCAAAAGGGCGAGATTTTTTTATCTCCAGTAACTGGTTTAGAGAGCACATTGGAGTTTTCTAATCAGGATTTTAGGGAGTAATCAGGAGTTAATGAACCTTTAATTTTGTTTGTAGTAACTGAACCCTCCACTTCTTCCGAGAGGAAATGTATTAATCGTGTTATATCAACCTCCGAAATTTTCTGATGTTTCGCATAAATAATCCATCGGCGACAAATGTCACCCGGAAACACACGAAAAATTTTAGGAGTTAAAACTCGACCGTAAGCGTCGACATCTTCTCCCAAAGCACGTGGAGCTTGTAATCTTCTGTTGCACTCAATATAAACTTCACTCAGTAATGCTGGCGATGGGTTTCGTATTGGCGTTATATTCTCTAAAAGTCCAAATGAACTTGAATAATTATATTTTTGTCACCATATTTATCCATAAGGAGCTTTTTAGTAATTTCATACGTATCAGCAATAATACTTATACCATCAACCAATCGTTTCGGTTCGTCTTGCAAATAACCTCTTAAAATACATGTTTATCAATAACTGAAAGATTTTGATTAGCGTCTACGAAAGATTAAAACTGCTCCCACAAACCTTGCCACTGTACTATATCGCCTTAAAATGGTTCTAGCTTAGTCGTAGGCAGTTTTACTGTGTAAGATTGAGTCATAGGCGTTGTGATAGAAGGCTCTAAATTCGTCACCAAATTATCATTATTAATAGTCGAACCAGGAAAGTTATTCATAGTTGGCGATAATTGACGTTGGGTAATTTTACGAGCTTTAAAAATTGCGAGTTCAGCAATATCCGTATAACTTTCACACTGTAGAATATCTTTTGTATATTCTTCATCAGAACATAAACAATGAATGTAATTATCTGCTATTTTCATCTCGTTCAAGACAATAGTTAAGCGATTACAAGCATATTCGATGTGTTCAATGAATAATCAACTTTTAAGTTGTTAATTTCATTAGAAAAACAAGTTACATTACCACGGATCGGTTTTCGTTTCCTTATGAGCACCGTTTTGCCAACCGGAACATCGGACGTCGCCATTTGTAGTAAAATAGAACTTGCCGATCTTTCGTAAAGTAACAGGAAGTATAAATCTCAGAGTTCCTAATTCGTTTAAAGGGATTTTCGGCACCAAAATGTTAGATATTAGGTATTAAATTAGACTGAAAACGTATCACATTCTACAAACCGCCATCTTACTTTATTTACTCAAAATAACTCATTTAAACAGGTGTTGCCAAACTGGGCAACTAAAGAATTAGATGTAATCTCATCCCCCAGTTCGTTCTGCTTAATCTCGTTCCCAAGACACAGTGTCATCGGAGGCCAATATATCAGTAGTTTCATTAAAATGTATGTTTACGTGAGAAGGATTCCACTGTATATGATTGTCCTGATGATGAAGGACTGTATATGATTGTCCTGATGAAGACATAAGGTCTTAGGCTTGTTATAAATGCCGATGCTCGTCTGATCATCCATTTTCCCCCAGTCACAAAGATTTTTAATTGCGCTACGACTGTCAAAAAGACTCTAAATATTCAAACTAGAATTATTGGCTATCAAGTATTGAAGAGCATCAACAATATCAATCAGTTCTGAACAGAACACAGAACAATAGTCTCGATTCCTGTCCTTTAGTTTAACAAAGCTTCTGGAAAGATCACATTTACATTTAGATTTCACTAAGATTTAATAGCATTATTAGATTCAATCACATTTTGTCATTTAGATTTAATCCCATGTTATGTTAGATTATAGACCTTTCAAATGGTTGATCTATAAGCAAAATTATGACCGCAAAAATTTACATTTTACCACACGGTGTTAAACTGATGATATAGCAATAACTGCATACGCATGGAGTCACTACTGGTAATAAAAATTAATCCTGTAAACCCTTCCTTAAAGAAAATAATTGAAATTTCCACATGTTTTGTGCAATATTTAGATATCAAATAGATGTCAAAAAGCCCCCACACTTCATCCCCGATGTAAAAGTCCTCTCAATTTATAGATTTTTTTTCCTCTTTTAAATAAATCTATTTTTATATGGGTATAAACACTGGAGTATTACGTATATATATATATATATATATATATATATATATATATATATATATATATGCACACATACAGTCAATTCCGGTTAATCGGACCACATCGGGACGCGATTATTTTGGTCCCAATAACCGGATGGTTCGAATAAACGAACATGCCGTATGTTACAAAACGGAATTCGGTCCGAATAAGCGGCTGGTCCGATTAACCGGTGGTCCAATTAACTGGAATCCACTGTATGTATATATATATATATATACAGAGGCTGTTCACACATTTCTTAGACGATGTATATTGTATTCACAAAACTAAATTACATAAAATTCTTGTGTTTTAAATGTTCTATTTGACATCCCTTATTCTGAACTATCTTTCGGCACCGCAATTTCCAGGATAATAATGCCTTTTGAAGTGTCAGAAGAGGTATTCTATCCCATTCCTCCTGAACAGCTTTCCAGAGTTCTGTAAGGGTTTTGGGACGACGTTTGGATAATGCAGATTTTAAAAGTCCGAAAGCACAAAAATCCATAGGTGATACATCGGGAGATTTAGTAGGGATATCAATGAAGGGTATGGCCTTAATACCAGTTTTTTGTTCCATTTCTTTTAGGAAATTTACAGTGGATTTTTATGTGTGACTGCTAGCTTTGTCCTGATGGAGTCTCACAGATTGATGGCACTGTGGGTAAAGCGATGGTATTTCATTCAGAAAAATTGGCGATAAAATATGTTCCTGATAGTATTTGGAGTTAATCTTGACATTTTTTCCACTCTCTTTATTTTTAACTTGCCCTTATAAGAAAAACCAGCAACAATCATGAATCCCTTAAAAAAACTTTCTTTCGATTCTTTGAACCATGTACTTAAATTTTTTTCTCCCCTTTTATGATAATAAATGGCTCTCTTTTTTGTTGCAATCATTTAAATACACCCATGATTCATCTATTGTGACAATTGTTTTCCATTTTTCTTTGGGTAAGTGTTTCTCATATAGAATTCTGCAGCGTGTCCTGCGTTCAGCGATATGATTTGGAAGAAGACCATGAACATTGCGTTTTTTCGCTTTCTTAAGATTTAAATCAACGTTTATCATTTTGTTTACAGTGGACACCGAGCATTTTAATGATTTTGCAACTGTCCTTTGATTAGGGGGATTTTCTTTTAACATTAAACAACGTACCTTTGCAATAGTCGAAGATGTCCGTTTTTTCCTTGGATACTTGTTTGGAATTTTTGTCCCACTTGAGGCTCCAATTTGACGCTTTTTTCGTTTCTTGTTCACGATATTACCTATCGACGCTTTAGATATCACAAAACCATGACTCTCACATCGTTTTTGGATAACGGAGTATGCATATTTCTCTTTGGAAAGAGCATAAATATAGCCTTCGAACCACTGCTTTGTTAAAAACGCCATTTTGAATAAAAACAAAACTTTCAAGCCTCAGACGATAATTTTGACTTTTAAAAACATAGTACAATTGCAATTATTTCTTTTGCAGCAAACGATTTTTTATTACCGCTTATCAAAATCGTCTAAAAAATGTGCGAACAGCCTCTGTATATTTACAGAGAGAGAGATATTTCTCTAGCCTGCCACCCCTCTAAACGGTAAATATTTTGTTCAGAATCGATTCAAGACTCCCTAGAGCAAATGTTATGGAAAAAAACCTCTTTTCGTCGGTCTCCCTTTAAAACGAGTACATTTTAGGATAATTACAATGAAAAAGTAATGAAATTGCTTTTTAGAGGATTTTCTTATAAACAATATATTTTGTTTCTTCATTGGGCGGAACTAATATTACCAGGCTCGTCCGCGAACTTACGCTTGAGCAAGCTACGTAATCACAAAGGAAAACAGCCCTGCCGTGAGGCATACTAAAAAGCTGATTACTGGTCGCTCGACGCCAACCCGCCCGGCACAACAGGCCGCGTGATATCTAGTCAATGCCAGTCGACGCCGAGGTAATTTAAAAATAAAGCAAACAGGTGGACGAGCCCCAGTAAAGCTTTTAATATTTTAACTTTAGAAAATGTGGGCAAGTGCTTGGTTGCAGCCACCATAATGCGTGCTATTTCATGCAAGGGAGGAAGGAAAGATGCCAAATATGTTGGTAATTTGTGTGCCAACAAACAAATATTTCTTTTTGCTTTCAAAAATTTCTTTTTGTTTTGAAGGGTGACTAAACTTAGTTCTATTAGTTAATAACATATGATAAGTTAAGTTACACTTTAGGTAAGTTGATTGTCCTGCGTATGTGCTCCAGCGACTAAGTGTCCTTTTTTCTTTTTTTCTTTTTTTTTTTTTTTAAACTGACCGTGGGAGAAATAATTTTCTCGTAAATGTATGCCAGCATATTTTAAAGTTTGGCCTTGGGAATTATTTGTCGTCATGGCGAAGCATATTTTGAGAGTAAATTACAGTTTTATATATAGATTTGATTTAATATCCATAAAATATACTAATTTGAACTAAATTAAAAAAAAATTCCATCTCAATTAGTCTAGTGGTTAAATTTTATCTTTTACTGTATTTTATTATTTTCTTTGTCAATTAATTTCGTTTTTATGCACGTGACGCAAAATTAATTTAAAGTATCACAAAAAGAAAAGAAATCTCGTGATCAGCATTTAATAAATTAAATTCAAAACTTTCCAAACGATTACTGTTCTGGAAGCTAATGTTCTGCTAATTTCCAGTAAAAGCTAAAATCATTTGAAAACCACACACCAGTGTTCCACTCACACGCAACACTATAAACCCCTAAAAGAATGCAAGAATAAAACGTTTAAAAAATATAAATCTATTAATTTAAATAATTAAACACACACAAATGTATAAATTATACAAAAGTTTACTTAAATTCTTTAATCTGTCTACATCTCCAGTATAGAAATATTTTCGGGGCATTTACAGAACATGGTATATTTCACTTTTGAAAACACGCAATAAATGAGCATCATCTCAATGAGAAATTTCTGAAATGAGCATGGCAATGAAGATCGTGTGTTTACAAACAACAGCAGTAACCGAAATGTGTTAAAATATAAATTTTAAGAGTATTATGGTAGTGAGTTGTGTATATAAATAAAAACTTTCCAAACGATTACTGTTTTGGAAGCTAATGTTCTGCTAATTTCCAGTAAAAGCTAAAATCATTTGAAAACCACACACCAGTGTTCCACTCACACGCAACACTATAAAACTGAATTACAGTACTCTACGTTTATATGGGCATTGAAAATTGTGGTTAGTAGAGGGCAATACGGGACAATCCACGCATTGTCTATAGACCCTTGCTATCTTTGGCTATTATTTGATCCGTAATATCTGCCTCATATGCAATGTGTTTCTAAACGCCATTTCGGAATGAAGAAGTCGTGTAGAGGAGGCTTCTGTAACATGTGGACGGAGGCAGTTGTTTTGTGACAACTGACTGAAGTGGTGTCATCTTTGGCTATTATTTGATCTGTAATATCTGCCTCATATGCCGTATGTTTCTAAACGCCCTTCCCATATGAACCACAGCCTAATTCCTTTAAAATGGATCAAAATGAGTAACTCCAATTAACCATGTAATCCACTACTGCTACAAAATATGAAATCAAAATGTGAGAATACAGAGTTTAAATCAGCCAAAATTGCAATTATGGTGTACATATGACACCTAACTTCTCCAAAAATCTTTGCCTTTGTGATGAGACTCATAAGTGAATTTTGTTTTTGATGAAACACTCTTGCTAACAAATCATGACGATCCTGTGGTTTTTATAACCAATATTTATAGCGAGACTGTCAGCAAAGAATAGTTTTTCCAACTATTCTTTGCTGTTGTTGTCTGATTTCTTCCAGTCTCGCTTCTCTTTCCGGGGTAAAGATTCGGAAAATCATTCGGAAAAAGCTGAAAAGTAAACAATACCAAATCAATTAAAAGCTATATACAGTATAAATAAAGTAGAAAAATAACAGTATAAAATAACACAGAATGAATAAAAAGTACAGGCTGCGGCCAGATATGCTCAGGCCAATAATACAAAAAAAATTTTTAATCGTAGTAAGCAATGAAAAACATTTTACACACTTCAATAATAGCAAAACAAAATATGATGGTAAAATAGAAAGGAAAGTTAAAATAGAAGTAAGAAGTTAAATTCTAAAAATATAAATGAGGTATAAATTAGCTATCGATTCTAATTTATGAATCATTTATCAGGACATGAAAAAATTACTGCATGTAAAAATAATTAACCTTACCTCCATTAATTTCAACACTTCTTGAACTGTGGCTTGTCCAATAATGTGAAATATAATTCTTGACAATAAATCGTGTTAACCTAAACTGTTATTTGTTTTTTTTTTATTTAAAAAAGTTATGTTCTCAAAATATGACAATTAAGAAAAAGATATCACCGAGAAAAAATAAATCATGCTACTTAAGAAAGTCGTACCACAAATTTCTATAAAATTAATGTGCAACTATATTTGACGTACAAAATAATGCGTATGTAATACATTGGTAACATGTTTTAACATCAAAAATTCACACAATCAAAAGCTAAAATTAGTTTTAAATATTAGCTTTAGGATTTTGCGCAGAATGATAGGTGTTTTAGCTAAATTTCATTAAAAATTACTTCAAATTGATCAATTTATAAAAAAGGTATGCTATTTACAGGTAAGTTTTTGTTTCCTTTTTTTTATTTTTAAGTGCTATTTTAGCATAAAAGACGAAAATCCTTTACAAAATTATTTTTTCTCACAGCTAAACACTAACATAATCAAAGCTAAACACAAACATAATTAACAGTTGTTTTAAAACACCGGTAAACATTGTTAAGTTTCGAAGTATTAGAATGATAAAAAAAAATATTCCAGAGTTTCAGACAGAAGCATAAAAAGAAAGAATATGCAAGAAAGTAACTAAATTAAACAAAAATTGACAGAATACAGAAAAAGTGAACACCGGCAAAAGTAAATGAAACGTTCTTTGTGCGCATGCGCAGTTCTTATGAATGACTGATTCCAACGCCTAGAGTACCGCATTGGAAGAATCATATAAAATTTGTGTTGAAGTATCGTTCTTTAAAATTCAATTAAAAATTGAAATTTTAAGATACAGACTTGAAATGAGGTTTATATGAATGAGAAAGCTTTCATCTTCCAGATGATGTAAATATTTTCTTTGTAAGATAAAAACTCGAAGAACATCGACCGTAGATCCTCAAAAGTGCGCAAATTTCTCGAAAAAGTTTGTTTAATATTTTTATGAAAATATTAGTCTCTTTTAAATTATTTTTAAACAAATGAGGTCTTGTTTGAAGGAGAAATGTCTGTAGTCTTAGATTGTAAAAAGATAAAAATTCTAAGATCATTTTTTGCCGAGATATCGTAATCTGAAGTTAAAAAAACATAAAATATCCCACAAAACATAAAATAAAAAAATTTCTAGAATAAAATTTAAAATTCGGGCTTCGAGGTGCACTTTCCCATAGTCTGCACTACCCGTGTGTCAAATTTCACAGATTCGCCTGGGGGCAGCCCACACACACACACACTCAAACATTCGCTTTTATTAATAAGGTAAGATTTAATGCTAATTACTGTAATGTTAAATATGGGAATACGCTTCAAAGTTTAATTGTTTACTTAATATACCTTTTTAGATGCCACAACAGAAATCGCTCGTTTTACCTTCAATGAAACTTCTGAAATGAGTTTTGTTCTGTAAGAGAGGAAAAGCTGGAGGTATTCCCAATTACAAATGGCGTTGCCCGGATTTGAAGAATGTTTGTTAACCAAAATCAATTTAAAAATTAACACAGTATAAATAACATAGAAAAATTGACATTTTTATGTTATTTATACTGTGACATAACCCATGACACGGGCTTCGCCCGTCTAGCCGGTCGGATTAGGGACCCGCTCCCTTCAGCAATCATTGTCAGAGAATAGAAACACTAAAAAACAACGAACCAAGGAATCTAAATTTTGTGGCTACGTATCCCACGTCCTGCAAACAGTCGCAGCCAGAAGAAAAATTCTCCTCCCCCGGCGAGAAATTTCGTTCCGTCCACCCCTCCACGTATGGGTGAAAAATTCTTTCTTCGAGACTACCGCATTTGAAGGACCGATAGGAAGTTTGTGTTGACGTATCGTTCTTTAAAATTCAATTAAAAATCGAAATTTTAAGATAGAGACTTGAAATGAGGTTTATATTAATGAGGTTTATATTAATGAGAGTTTTCATCTTCCAGATGATGTAAATATTTTCTTTGTAAGATCAAAACACGAAGAGCATCGACCGTAGATGCTCAAAATAGCGTATATTTCTCGAAAAAGTGGGTTTAATATTTTTATGAAAATATTAGTCTGTTTTAAATTATTTTTAAACAAATGAGGTCTTGTTTGAAGGAGAAATGTCTGTAGTCTTAGATTGTAAAAAGATCAAAATTCTACGATCATTTTTTGCTGAGATATCGTAATCTGAAGTTAAAAAAACATAAAATATCCCACAAAACATAAAATAAAGAAATTTCTAGAATAAAATTTAAAATTCGGGCTTCGAGGTGCACCTTCCCATAGTCTGCACTACCCGTGTGTCGAATTTCAGGGCTGTAAGTTTCACAGATTCGCCTGGGGGCCTCTCACACACACACACACACACACACACACACGCACACGCAAACATTCGCTTTTATTAATAAGATATATATATATATATATATATATATATATATATATATATATATATATATATATATATATATATATATATATATATATATATATACACAGGGTCATCGAAAAAGATGTCAGTGATTGCAACGTGAAATAAAGATCCATATAATAGAACTCATGGTGTTTATATTTTTGCCTAAAGATACAGAAACGAATCAAGTTTGGCAGATTACCTAGTTGGTTTCGAGCACCCCTCTACTCTCGGAACACATATACGTGATAGCCGATCTCTATGGCATAGATAGTTATTGCAACAAAAACTGTTAAATATTTTCAAACTTTGCTTAGTTAACATGGGGATAAAATACTTCTATAAACGTATAAAAAATATAGTTTAGAGTTAAATTATTTAAATCCAGATTGGGTGAAAACAACATACTGAAAACTAAATAAAAAAATAAAAATCTTTTACGTTATCTTATTTTTTCTATTTATCATTCTTCCCTTTAATGTGGCTTATTTCTTATTCAAAACTTGATCTCAAGAAAACAAAACAAACAATTTTTTTAATTCAATTTTAAATATTAATAAAATTATAGATTAATAGAAAAAATTCCTTTCAAAAGGGAAAAAATTAACTCGTAACCAAACTTTATGCCTTGCAACTTTGTCAAAAGATATTTTTAACAACCTAGATATCCAATCTCAATCGATTTTTGTAGCGAGAGAAAAAAAAACTTTTATTTATAAATTGAACTAAATAAATTTTTGGAAACCAAAGCAAACAGATATGTAATGAATTCCTGAGAAGTGGATGTAAATTAACGATGAAAAGTCGATGGAATGAAAAGCATAAAGGTTTTCTGCCGAGATTTATTGACTTTTGAAGCCGGTTGAATGTGGCTTGGAGAAGAATAGGGTTCTCTCAAGTGAAGACTTCATTCTGGAAGAAAAATTTACGGGAGGAAATTTTTACCGAGAGGATAACGACCAGGAGAGAGTATATGACGCATGTAGTCTTGGTTACGAACTTTAAAATGGGTAATACCTAGCAATAGCTTCTAGAACTACAGTGATTTATGATACATAGGGTAGGACTTTAGGGAAAAATTATTATAAATGATTTTATAATATTTTTATTTACTTTTAAGTAATATATATTATTCTCAGAGTTACGTATCAATGTTTATGGCACATGCAATTTTTAAAGTCAGTGCAAAATTGTTGAATTAAAATTAATAACACTGGGCAAAATTTTATACCTCTAGTTTAATTTCTGAATGTTAGAAGTTTCTTATCGTCTTATATCAGAATATTTTTTGTTGAAACTTATTTAAACGATATCACTGATGCAAAACAAAATAAAAATGTTATTTTTGTTATGCAATTTAATACAAAAACAAGATTTTTTTAAATATAAAACAAATGTCTTAGCTTTCTACTAAAGACTCTTCATGTACGAGATTTTTGCTAATGAGTTTGGATTTTGACATTTTTTTTAACTTTAAGTTCTGAGAAACTGTGCAGTGTTGCCATCCTCCTCTATATTGGGAAGGTTCTGGGAGGCTAGAGGCCTAGTGGACTAACATTGTTTATTGATAATTTTTGTTCATTGTTGCCTATTATGGTTTTCTTTCTCATATCGGGACATCTTGCTCGCCACTGGAAATTATATAAAAAAGCTTTATTATCTTATAGTTTGTTCAGTCACATAGGTCAAGGTTCATAACTCATAGGAGAAATATTACCAGTAAAGATTGCTAGGCTTCATATGCGTGGAATCTGGGAAATAACCCCTCTAATGCCGTTGTTTTATCGGTTACATTTATGATTGATACTGATAACGATTATTTTAGAACTAACCGATGAAGAAGTTAATAAAAATTACGGATTCTAAACATACTTGTACATCTGTAAAGTTACAGCGTTCAGGTAAAAATATTTCTATCCGACACAAAACTGCGTGACATAGAAACCTGGGTTGAATAAAACTTGTTTTACAATACGTTTATTGATTTTTTTAATTTTACCATTGTTTTATAATTTTCATTAGTTTCTATTTTTTAATATATCTGTATTCTCCACGTTGTAAAGACAGAGGAGAAATTTGTATTATCACTTTGCAAGCTCTCCTTTGGGACATCTTTTGCTTCCATTATTTCTTCATTTTATCTCTATTTGGAATGCACTGACTATCTGACAGATTCATAGGAAATATTAACCTTACGGGAAATAATCGACTTCTTAAGATTATTCCTTTGATCTTGGTGCGGAAACTTTTGTGGATACACGATCCTTAGAATCAGTCCGGTGAAGGAATGAGCTAAGATTTCATGCGGCTAACATCACCTCCTACTATAGCCATGTGCATGAAAATAAGATTCCTCCGAATAACTTTCAAACTCTTGATCAGTTATTGTCCAACCATGGAGTTCTACAGAAAACTGCAAAAATATCACCAAGTTAGCCCTAGATAGCTGAATGCTTTCATACAGGTTATCTTGTGAAAATTTTAAAAAATGCATCGGATATATTACCTAAAATTAATGAACGATTAGAAGAAAGTAATTGAAATTGCTTCACACCCCGATCCTGGTCAGGTAACTGATGAAGAAAATATTGTAGATAATGATTTAGGAGAAAGGATTCCAGTGGATTTTTCTGGACAATTTGAACTAAAAGTCAAACAGCGGGAAGGAAGAAATCTTCAGAACAAGAAAATAAAACGTAAGAAGACCTATTACAAATGATACTTCAGATGACGATACAAGTATGGATGGAGACCAATTGAAAGAAAAGAAATCCATAAAAGAAATTATTTAATTGGAAAAAAGCAAATTAAATGTTGGCTATTGAATCCGAAGTCATGTCAACACTTGAAGAGAGCTGGGCTGCATTGGCAATGGAATCTTTGTATGAACTTTTCCAAAGGTACTTTGACTCAGAGATCATGAAACATCTTTCAGAAGAAACTTCAAGATATGCTCTGAAAATAATAACAACGCATTTTTATTATCTGAAATAGACACAACGAAATTTATCGGAATCATCCTATTTAGTGGATATCACGTTCTGAATCATTAAATTTGTTTATATATGATTAAAAAGCACAATTACATATAAAAAATGTATATTTATTTCAATAAACAATATAGAATTCTCATTTCAGGAAGTTCTGAATGCTTACTTCCTTGAATTTAGGAAAACATACAGCTTGGATGTTCATACCCGGAAGAAACAAGCGTTACTCCCATTAGGCGCGAAGTTTCCCATTTTGAGACCCTATCGTAAATTCTATACAAATGCAGATTTTTAAAAAAATTTAAACTTCACATCAATTGAGACAAGTAATGTACTTAAAAAAATACGTTAGATTCTATTTAGACGATGCGGTTCATATAGCGGCGCATAATGGGTTAACTGTTTCACGCTATCTGTTTCAAGAGAAACTGTTACTCGTCTGTTTGGCTGAATAAGTCTGACAGTGCTTGGCATAACTGAGGCATGCAGTAGCTGTTAATACTAGTCCCTTCATTATTGTTATTATTATTATTATTATTATTACTATTATTATTATTAGGATGCAGATTCTTTGCAAAGAGAAATAGTTTTTAATTTTGAATAGAAGAAAATATTTTTGTTTTCACACAGCACAACTTAACCCTTGAGAGGGCGCGCCAATTTTTGGGAACACCAGCAGGCGCGCATGGCACAAAGTGCAACGTCTCTTTCAACCTTGATTTTTCCTTTTGTAATAAATTTTTTTTCAAATTGAAAATACTAGTTCTGCTTTTTATGACAATATATAAAATGTTGATAGTGCTGAGATATATCTATAATTAAAGTCCAAAGAATGCAGATGCAATCGTCTTATTTCAAAACTGTCCGGTTTATTGGATCTAAGGACAACTTGCGAATTTATTCCTATTATGTCCAAAAACCTAAAAAACAATGAGATTTTCCATCTTCGTGATATGCGGGATACCGTGTAACTGCATCAACTCCAGCTTTTGTCGTATTGTAATCCAGTATAATTGCTGGTTTACCACGGTTAAATCACGGCTAACAATGAATGGAAAGGGATAGAAAGGTCAGAAAATCAGATCTGCATTAGAAAGGGTGTAGCTATAAATAGAAACTGCTTAGAACATTCAAACCTCATATGTAAAAACAAACCATTCAAAATTACGAAAATGCTGCACTTTGTACACGAGCGCGCCCGCTAAAAGGTTAAATCTGTAACGATTATTCTTCATTCCTTGTGCCATAAATCCCGTTTGATTCATTCACAGTCTTTACTTATTTCGCTAATGATTGTAGTAAGGAATTTTGTTTTAGATAATTACAAGTAATATAATTCCCTTGGCGTAGCTTACCCGTAAATAATTTTCTTTCGTAATAACGAAACCAACCGACTGAATACTCATGGACAGGGATTATTCAGGGATTAGCTAACTTGAAGTAAAGTCTGATCGGAAAAATCAGCAACATGTAATCATTTTCTTGAAAAGAAAAAATAACATTAACATAAAATTTAGTATTCTGAGGATTTGTTAACCAGGAAAAAATTCCAGCGTTGCATCATATCGATCCCTTTTTTCGGAAAGACATTTTGTTTATAAATTGATCTCAGTAATTTCCAGATACTGGAAATAAAGATAAATTCAATAAAACCCCCAAAAAGTGAATGCAAATTAACGATGAAACGCCGATGGAATGGAAATCAGAAATATTTCCTGCCTAGGTTTATTGACTTTTAAAGTAAGTCGATAAAGCGTAGGAAGCAGAGACTGTAACCACGCGCGAAACCTCTCTTAGAGTCGTGACTAAAATGAAGCGGGAGGTTGCCTCGGATAAAATGGGCATTGGGTGATCTCTGTATATTAGATCTTTGTTTTGAGAACAAGTTTATAAAATGGAAGCATTATAGAATCCCCCCAAAGCTTTCTCATTTAAACCATCTTCCCACTACTAATAATAGTTATTGCTAATTAAATACTTAACTTTAACTTTAACTTAACGAGGAAACTAATTATTCGACAATTTAATTCCTTAGAGAAATTTAAATAAACAATGCTGTTATTGTAATAAAATCCATTGTAATTTATTAATTGTATATAGCATTATATTTTCTCTAAAACGAATATTAAGATTTTGGATTTAGGAACGAAAAGATTTATAATAAAGCTTTGCTATAGCCAAAAAAAAACTTCTCTTTCTTCATATTTTTTCTTTACTTTGTGAAATGGGCAGATCTGTGCAAAAATTACCTTTTGCAGCTACTGTGCGCATATAGAACCCTTAACTACATGACTTTGCTTCTTGATTACTTAGAAAATATTCATCTTGATTTTTTATAGCTGTAATCAAAGACGCATATGGAGAGAAACTGTTAAAAGAGGAAACGCCTTTCTACATGTGTCACTAATTTTTATTTTGGTTCAACATTTCTCTCGTTTTAATGATAAATAACACCTTTTTTATTCAAAATAGAAGAATGATGTCATATATTATAGGGTGGAAGAGGCAAATAAGAAATATTAAAAACCTGTCTTTGCATTTACATAAAGTACAAAGATCTAAATATGTTTTCCTCGTTTATAGGAAAACTAAAGATAGATATTGTTCAGGTTTTAAAATATTTAAATATCACTGTATCGTCTTATTATTCCCATTTTTCACCACTCGAAATCGGCACAACTTTGGCTAACTGTATAAGCACAGCCTAAATGTTCATTACGAATACGCAAGGCCGCTTACTGGTAATGCTCTGGAGAAACAAAATTTACAGATAGTTCCCTCAATCTCTCTAGCTCCGATCTCGAGCACGTGATTTTTGATCGTTTTCAAGGTTAAAAGACTTTTCTTTTCACCCCTTGATCTGAATAGGGTTAAAGACCTCAAAGCTATTTTGAATAACCTTAAAAAAAGGAAGGCGTAATGGAAGACTTTCGAAAGTTGGAGAGTAGGGGTTCAGGGATGAGACAAAACGTACTTCTTACGGAGGAGAATATTTAGAAAAGTACTGTGTAAACATGGAATATATCCGCCACTAATGAGCCTTTAAATCTCTCTCCTTATCCTCTGATAATCCTTTTCAAAGAATTAATGCCGAGAAAATACAGAGCCTAAAGACTGCCTAAATGCTCAACTTCCCCGGAATGATTTTATTGATTTGGAGTGCCATTAAAGCTCAAAGAATGGCACAGAAATTCCCCATTATAATACTACATACAGAGCCAGCTAATCACATGTCAAGACTTTTCAAAATTCACTACACGTGTGTACTTTTCACGCAGAATAACAATGGTTTCTAATGAAAAATACTAGACCGCGTTTGAAGAGAAAACTCAGTGGACTTGGTCACTGATAGTTACTACAGTTCGTATACGAGAGACATGCTAAATTCATGGAGAACGATAGGGTGACGTCCACTTTGAACCTCAGAGAAATAACATGGGAGAGTAATTAGATAATATCAGTCGGAGTTTCTTCATAAAGATTGTTATATGAGGGAAAATCAAAACACTGGAACAAAAGAAAGAAAAGTACTATGGGCAATAGATTAAACTAAGTGTTGCGTCGCTTGAAAGGAAAGAATAATAGAGCTTAATTTGAAATAATATATATATATATATATATATATATATATATGTGTGTGTGTGTGTGTTAGTTATTAGCATACGCTGTAACAGAAGCAGAATTAGCACTAGAAAGACCGCTGCCGTCATTTTGACGGTTTTGGACATAGTACTATAGAGAACTATGTATGTATTTATGTCCTCAGGCTTCTGAAACTTTATAACTTTTTCTAATGTTACGCAAAATATGCACATACATTTATAAAATTATATTCGATTGTAAAGAGGGGGAGAAAATATGTTGTATACCAACTAAGACTGAAAGCCGTCAATTTGACGGCAATATAGAAAACAGGCAGAAATCTTTAAATTAATACCGGAAAAATTTTAGTTACTTTTCGACTCTTCCCCCTTTTGCAAATAGCAGAAATATTGGCTGTTCGGAAATATTGGTGTTGAAAAATAATGACTGCACAAACCATGCATTTTTTTTTACGGATAAACCATACCAGTTGTCAGCTCGTCATACCTCCATAAAAAAATATCTAAATAAATACTAATTTATTATATATTGGTATGAAATAGTTCAAAATTTAAAGTATTTTAACTATTTAAAAAATTAAATATTTTAAATCTTTGATTTTATTTTTAACCGTCAAAATGACGGCGGTCAGGCCTTTTAGTAAGATAAACATTCCCGTTTTTCTAGTGTTAAGAAAGTGCGCGCATGTATGCGATAGCGCCATGAGCATAAGATGATAAAAAATGTAGTTAATTTGAGGTATAAAAAATACATGGATCTTCATATTTATATAATATAAGATTTCTCAGTTTACAGATGGACTAGTGAATAATAATTTGTACCAATTATCATTCATAACCATATTAAAAACTACACCTCAATATAAAAATAATATGACTTGATAACGGAGAAATAATAGTTACTTAATTTTCAGCAACTGTCCAAAATTTGACGACAGACGTATAATTTTTTAAGTTTAACCTTCATAGAAATTAAGTGATATGGAATTTCAGTGCCAATGACTATCTAAAAAGCGTAATACAGATGAAATGTTTGAATCCAACAGATAATTTATTTCCTCCAAATACTTAAAAAATATTTGGAAATAATTACAGCGAAAGATTCGTAAAATGAAACCCACTAAAAATTCATTCAACGAAAATTTAATTCTTCTCGGAAAAAATCCTTGTTTTTACATATTCGCAGATGAAATGGCTTCTCTGAAGGAATCCTAAAATCAAAATTTATTAGAATAATTCAAAAACGTGATATGGCAAAGGAGGCAATTACTAAAACAGAAAGAAATCTAAATCATCTCTTACAATTTCGGAAGTACTTTGACAGAAATTTTACAACACTTTCTTCCGTGAATTCATTTGGCTGAAGCATAGATTCTGAGTAAACAGGGACATTTATTTAAATTAAAGACTGACTGACTTTCTGCAAGAGTTATTTTTATCGTAAAGATGTTTCATCAAATCTAAAAGAGACAGCATCGAAATTAACACGCTACATGACAGAGAATTTTGGATTAAAAGCTTCAAATAATATTTACTTGAAGTTATTACTTTAAAAATAAACATTATTATTATTTTCACCTCATTTAAATATTTATCAAAGACTGTTTGCCTACTCCTTTTTAGTTTGCAGAGTCCAAAATTTCTTCTAACTTATTTTAAATAAGGGAAATACAAATTTATCAATACATATGGAACAAAATAAGAAGAATATGTATTTTTGATCAGATAAAATTCAGAATTTTCGATTACTCAACAGTATATACCAACAAGGGAAATGGTCACATAAATTGTCCTTCACATGATCAAGTTCGTTTTAAAGAACGAATGTTTGGTGTTCGTATGTTTGTCTGCACGTCTGTCTACTCAAATAATTGAGATTATTTCGAGGAAAATATAGGGAACTAAATCTGTTCTAATACAATATCTAGTCTTTGTTAACGTCATTTTTAAGCGTTTACCAGATCAAAAAAAGATCCTTCTTTTAGATCTTAGTAGGTAATTTCCAAATGATTTGCAGCAATGTGACACAAATTCACTCAGTGCTTTAGAGCGGGGTCACAAACAGGTACTTGAATTCTATTGAGGCATCGGTGTCCTTTTTCCTTCTCAAACTTGGTTTAAGTATCACTGTACACATCCTCTGCGGAAATCCTTCATTAAAATCATGTCGTCCAGTACTGCCCTGCAAAATATTTACCATTGAAGTAAATTGTAGCATGTAGAAAAATATTTTTCTTCCATGAGCCCTTTAAACAGTCAGTGACAAAACAAAATAACTATTTCTTCGAGCTTTGAATAGTATATGTTTTATGATAGCTCAAGTGTGTTTTAGATAGTGAATGAAATTTGATTTGCTAATTACATTAGTAGAGTTCAACTCCCATGGTTTGAACAGTTAAACGTGTCACAGCTCATTAAAATTTATGTTTGTCGTAGATGAATTGTTGGTTAAGTGATGATTTCCGAAGGCTTCGGCTTCGAATTATGAATCGTGGAAAACTCTAAAAAGAAGCGGTGAAGAAAAATTTATTAAACTCCGGGTGTGTTTAAAAGATGCAATATTTTAGTACCAAAACTAAACTGATTATGGGATATATTTTCTACCTACTTAGCCATACAGCTGGAGTTTCTAGATGCAACAGTATGAATGCCTTGAATATCACCTTAAAGTCATAGCTGTATAATTGTGAACTGCATCTAGGAAAATGTGAACTAGATTCATATCTGTTGTATAAAAAGTTAATGAGTTCCGAGTGTGTTTAAAGGATTCAACATTTAAATACCAAAACTAAACTAATTATGGAGTATATTTTCAATCTACTTAGGCATACAGCGAGTTTCTAAATGCAACAGTATGAATCCCTTGCATATAACCTTAAATTCATAGCTGTATAAACGTGAATTACATCTAGGTAAATGTGAACTAGATGCATATCTGTTGTTTAAAAAAATAAATGAGCTCTTGGTGTGTTTAAAAGATTCGATATTTCAATACCAAAAATAAACAGATTATGGAGTATATTTTCAATGTACTTACACATACAACCGGAGTTGCTAAATGTAACAGTATGAATGCCTTGCATAACACATTTAAGTCATAGCTTTATAAATGTGAATTAGATGCATATCTATTATATCAAAAATTAATGAACAGAGAAAAATATTTTCTCCTATCTAGCATAAAACAATACTTTTCTCAGTCTAAATTTTATTTAAAAGGGTTTATTAAATGCTAAACCCCTTTACTTTTTATGATTATTTTCAATTTTTTTCTTTTATCATCATCTTTTATTTATCTCTACTTTTAAATTTATTTATTTACTTTATTTTTTTATCATATGTTTAACGCAATAAACCTTTTTCAAAGAAGATTCAAATTTCCTAAAATGACTTTCTGATATCCATTTATTTTCATTTTTCATTTTCGTAATTTTACTTTTCAAATATTGATCCTGTGTGTGAGCATTTACGCATTCAAATATTTTTTTTTGCTGCAATTCTTTTATGCGGGAGATGATGAAATTGTCTGTGATATCTTCAGAGGTTTCTATTTAATTTGTTCATATTATTATTTTTCCCTCTGAGTGATTTAAAAAGCAATAACTGCTATAAAATATAGCTTTTTAAAATATTATTGATTATATCGTCTCATATTTCGAATATTCTCACACCAATTTCTAGGAAATTGAAACAATGGAGTTTTGTTACCGATATTATCGATAGGTGTTAACTATTTTTTAACTTTATATCATTTGCTTAAACGTATTCAAGATAAATAAGAATAATGGTAGTCGACTAATGCGTCCACTGCAAGTTGGTGGATGAGTGGGTGAGCATTGAGGGAGAATGTAAAAATTTAGCCCTGTCTTAAAGCAAATGATTTTTGTAATGGATTGAATACATATAAGGATAAATTTCTAAGAGACTTTTACCCGAGAAAGACTCGAGATGATGAAGAATAGGGTTGTTAAAAGTTGAAAGTATATAAAGAGAACTTAAAAAATAAGAGAACAATAAGAATCCAGTGTATGGAAATATATGGGAATATAATATTTCTATGATGCCCAGTATAAAGGGCTCAAGTCAAAATCAGTGAGTTTTAGATGCTTCTTAGTATTGATAAAAAGACAAAGACATTTTGACTGGAATGAAAATTTGATTATGAAACTAGAAATGTAATATTTCATTGTGTAATATTGTATACAAAATTCATATGCAATATTGTATACAAAATTTATAGACCTAAGCCTTTTATACCAGTCAAAATATTTTTTTTATCAAGTATCTAAATATCACTGTTTTTGACTTAAGCCCTTTATACCGGGCATCATAGATTTTTCCATACCGATTAACAATAATTTATCCTTACATTGATTTACGTAAAGAATACCTAGTGTTATTAACACCCGCTTAAGATAAAAATTAAACCACCACTCTGAAAGCAAAGCTTAACTTGGGTTAGTTCGTTGAATATTGAGTTGCCATAGGTAATAATTAATATAAAGATTTTTAATTGCCCAAAATATAACGTTGCGGTATAGAAAAATACAGAAAGATTAGAAAAGGTAACTTAGGAAAAATAGGACAAAAAAGAAAATAAACATAAAGATATTATATAGGAAAAAAGAGGATATGTTCTCTTGAAAACAGATATTCCAACAACCCTAATTAAGTACAGGTTTAATCAAGGAACTCAGGCGAATAGAAAGTTGCAAGGCAAACCCAGGGACTGAAAACAGTCTTGATATGAAACGGAAAGGAGGGTGATAAAGAAAATGGAAAGTTGCAAAAGAAATATGCGGGAAACACAGGTTAACAAATCAAAGAGGTGGAGGTCTAAAATTGTTTAAAAAGCTTATACAGCGTTTCTGAAGAATTTAAGACTTTCTTTGGACATTGCGATACATAATTTCGCTTGGCCCAAGCGCCGAAATCCCGATTTATTTAAAGGCATTCTCTAAACTTGTCTAATACGATTACGTATACATCGTTTCTGAAGATTTCCAGCCTTTCTTTGGGTATTGCGATACATACTTAGGCTTAGCACAGGCGCCGAAATCCCGATTTATTTAGAGGTATTCATACTGTAGCATTCATTACGAGAAAAATAAAAGTTCTTGATTGAACATTTTAAATTGAATACTCTTATTATACCAATTACTTTGTAACCTTAATTCAGTGTTTGTGTCAGGCTAAATAGGTTTTTAATTCTTAAAACCTCACTGACAAAGATAAAACAGAAGGGCTGAATAAATAAATGGATCAAGCATCCGCCTAATAAAAACCTAGAAGTAAATTCAAAATATTTGAAAGCTGATGTCCCAAGTTACTGAAAGCAATTGGTAGAAAAAGATTTCCAATCATAAAAGATATTTCAGAGAAAATGTACTCAGTTTTGCGCATGGGAAAAATCGTAAGCATTTGTTCTAGGATGAGCTAAAAGGAAATAAAATTTGATGGTAGTTTTCGAAAGTGATGTGTAGATAAATATTTTCGAAAAAGAATAAGATATTAAGGTCTAAAACTTCATATCCATGTCTGCAAAAGTTTGGTTGTGAATTTTATCGCACTTTTATTACTTTTGAGAATTAATAAGTATGGGAAGCTCATATTAAAAAGAGCCAATATTCAAAAGTTCTCATTCAAAAGATATGGTAATAAAATTTTTTTATCCTTTTATTGACAACGAGATTTCAACTTAGATGACAGCCAACTTTCGTGAGTTTGTTCATAAATATTTTATTGAAACTAATGGCATTTTAACAAAATATTGGTATATATTACTACAAAAGAAAATGTAAGATCGTCCATTAGGTTTAACTTAATTTCCGTGTGACGCCTTCAAGTCTTTACATAAATTTGTTCACGGAACTTCCTGTCATGACCTCAAATGTGCTAACTTCGAGATATGTCCATTAGTCAAAGACAGATGGTTAATTGGTTCTTTTTTTCAATGAAATTCTAAACTTTAAGCACTAAAGTTGAAATATTGATGCAGTGGGGATTTTGAAAGCGTTCTTGCCTTCGAATTAGGAAACATGGAAAATTCCTCGCTAGAAAGAGGTAGGAAAAATGGAATAAACTATATTATATGGTTTTAGCATTTTAAAACCAAAACAAAATTTTTACTGATCAAATTTTCTTTCTATTTAGCTCTTCTACATCATGATCAGTTTTTATGTCTAAATAAATGGGTTTTAAACTTTTATTCCTTAGGAATCACTTGTCATAAAAATAAAATTCATCGGAGATAATCTCTCAACCATACCTTTTGAAGGCAAAAATGAAATTAATTTTTTTTAATAAACAAAATATCAGAGGCATATAACTTTATTAAAAATTACAAATAACCTTAAGAGGATGGTGGACTTTCAAATTACCAAAAATCATACAAGAATTAGAGATTTTTTAAATTTATAAAATATGTAAATATTGGAATAAATGTATTTAAAACGTGTAGTGAAAATTAAAATGAAAACTTGGTGGTTTTAGAAAAGTCAGTATTAAAGGTAGGTGAAAAAATATATTTTCAAATGGCTTTTTCTCATAATGAGTAATTTCCAGATATGCAAGTCTTTGAAATGCTACTTGCGTCATAATCTTTTACGAAATTTTATAAATTTACAATACAGGCTCCTGTAATACATCAAAATAAAGTTATGTATCCATTTTAGGTTTCGACATCCTTCAGATTATCAAAGCTTAACTTAAATGTAGAAACGTACAAAAATTTCACGAAACTTCAGAGTACAAGCATAAAAATATTTCCAGAAAATCAACTATTAAACGAAAGCACAAAGTAATAGATAACTCTGTTCAAAATGTATTTACAAGCAATATAAATGCAAAATTAAGGGGGAAAGTTAAAATTGGATCGCAAGGAGCATTTAAAAAAATTTATTTCAATATTTTAAAATATAAAATTCTCTTTAAATATTTATAAAATTTTATAAGGTGTTTGATATAGTTTAATGAATATATATGCAAAATTTCATATCTCTGAGGTAAAAATTTCAAAAGTCACTTTGCAATCTCCACTATCCCCTTAATAATAACAAATCTGGCGTAAAAGTAAACTTAATTTCGAACATAAAAGCGCATGAAAACTGAAAAGTTAATGAGATAAATGAGTTATAACTAGTAAACTATAAATAATTCAACAGAGAAAGATATTTACTAACAGGAAGAATGCGGACAAAATAAATAAATCCTGCTCTTAGAGCTAAACGCACCATAAATGCAAGATTCTTTACCAGTAAAAGAATTAAACCATATAACGAGGCTACGGACTGGTATCTTGACCAGGAGGCCTAACCGAGTCAGTTACCTCATGGGGGAACTTTCTGAACAGGATGCAGGTCTAACCCCAAGACATCCCAAGGCTCCGAGATCCCCATTTAGACAGATAGTCAAATCAAATGAAGATAAGATTCGTAAGTCATGCCGTAGATAATACGGCTAATTTTTCTGCTGACAAAAAGTCGTCGCGACAGCGCACCTACCAGTCCATTTCAGGACCGGCGGGGGCCGTCACACCAATCAACATTTTCTTCTTTAAGTATTATCCTGTTATATTTAGATTTGTCATTGGGTTATACAATAATACGCGACATAAGTGCACTGTATATAAATAATACCCTATATGTAACACATTACTTCAACTCTGATTAATACTGTAGATATCACTATTTACACAATGCACAACACTAACTGCGACACAGTGCACAACCTCATTTACATAATTACAACACAGTTGCAATTTATACTTCACAATTAAATTCCATTCCAATCTGTTAATTCTAAATTGAAAACAAATGTATAAAATCACATTAAATTATCAATATACTACTGTAAAATATACCTTACGTTACACTGATGCATACAATGATACCATATACATATTTACAACATGATGTCGGTATTCATTTTATTTTTAATTCCTTTTGACACTATATTATAGCATATTAATGAGCTACCTTTACTGCTTTTCTTATTTTATATGATATAGAATATTAAATAATCCATTCTATTACACCCGGTACACGTTTCAATGCATTTACAATAATCTATTAATCATTGCTCGATACATCATATTTCATACAACTAAATATTTCAGTGAACCACATTTTCCAGCACTACCGTTATGCTGTGCCTCATACGTACTTCAGCTATTATTGTTTTGTCTGCACATAGTATGTCAAATAATCATCAACATACGCTGCTTAATTTTACATTCCCTATAATTACAATATTTTCAGGTAAGTAGCACTATAAATAGCCCCCCCCCCCCAAAAAAAAAAAAAAAAAAAAAACCAACAAGTAACCCAGCAAGAACTGAGCTACTATGATGAATGGGAGAAAGGAATGTGCTCATCCATCAAAATGGAGATCACTTTTTTAATAAAAATTTTACAATAAAAATCTGTAAAGAATTTGTGTTTGTCCCAGTTTGTTATATCTGCAGGTTTGTCCCAGTTTGTTATATTTGCAAAAACACTCTAAGATGATTAAAGTTGATGCAGACAAATAGGCAATGATCTACAGTTTGAATCTCACCGCATGTACATGTATTAGGTTTATTATGGAATCTGTTCTGATATTCAGCAAATGAACCATGGCCCGTTAATGCTTGATTTATCTTAAAATCTCCTAATAATCTATCTTGTTTAACCTTGCTAAATATTTGGTACGTTTTTCTACCCTTAATCGAATGATCCCATTCATATTGCCAATTTTCAATTTCATTATTTTCTTTTTTCTTTTTAACTGCGTTCCTGCTGATTTTAAAATATTTATCTATAGTCTCCTTTTCAGATGCCTCTTTCGCCGCTTTGTCTGCTTCTTCGGTTCCAATTATCCCAACATGGGCTTTAACCCAATGTAGGAAAATAATCAACTTTTCTTTTTTCAGCCTTCTTTTGATGTAAGAATTGATTTGTCTGAGGATTTTTAGCTAAGGTCAAAGTTTATCAGAACATTCCATCAATCGGTTGATTTTGTTTGGGTGGGGGAGGAAGAAAAAACAGGTGTTGCGTTGGCGCAACGTCAGCGGGAAAAGGGTATTGACATGTGTCGCTCGACTCCGTAAAACTTTCCCCCGTTCTGTGGTTATAGAAATGCCTAAAACTAGATACTTAACGTTTAAAGAAGTTCTTCAAAGAATTTTCGACGAAGATTCAGATAACGATGACCAGAATTGAACTGATATTGTTGTTATTCTACCAGAGACAGCAGAGGCTGGTGATGAAGAAGAAGGAAATGATAATATTTTGAATAGTGACAATGATGATTTACCATGCGATACTGCTGTCGAAATTGAAGTGTGAGAAAAAAGAAGTTTTTGCCTCCTAAAAGCATTACAAGTTTTTCGAAAAAATTAAAAAAAACAAAAACTGAAGATTTTAAATGGATAAAGAAGGGACCATTAAATATGTCTCAGCCGAAAAATGAAGAAAAAGATCAAATCGGAACTATGAAAAGTATAATAGAAGATAAAACTAATGCAGAGATTTTTTATCTTCTTTTTGGCTCAGAGGTTTATTCCTTTCTCGTCGAATAGACAAACTCATGTGCCCAACAAAAGAATCACCCCCATTTTTTAGCATCTGAAGCCTACATGAGACGGTTCATTGGAATATTGTTGCCAACGGGATATTATTCTTTACCTCAGGAAGAAATTTACTGAACTCTTGATAAGGACATTCAGCATGCAAAAGCCATTAGGTGGAGAACGTGGACATTTTATTGTCAAGTCCGAAGACAGTAGAAGACTGCGTAGTAAATAATGCCATAGCCAGACAATTTATCCATGCAAAGTTTGTCTTGTTACTCTACATCGTGATTGTAGTGAAGCTTTTCGTGATAGAAACTGTTTTCTGGATATAATAAGTAATTTTGTAAAGGAAAATTAAGTTAAATCTTTATAATAAATAAATTACCTGAAAAGTGATCATTATCTTTCTAAAGTGTAACAAAGTTAAAAAAAATTCCCAGTGCTCAAATCAAAGAAAACCCTGCAGAAGTTCAGTTGAATTCACTTAATATTAATACTCTTATTCCGCTGACGTTGCGCGAACGCAACACTCGATTTTTAGTTAAGACCAGTTCGATTCGAAAGTTAAGACCAGTTTTGTTATTTTACCCATAAATTAATGTTGTATATGTTCAAATGAATAGCCAATATTATTTGTATAAAAAAAATCCACCCCTTATAGTTTTGGCGGTTAATGGGTTAATTCATGTATATCTTTTAAAATTCTAATCCTAGTTTCAGAATTTTCAGCATTAAATATTTCTTCTTTAATTATTATTTCCTTGTTTTCATCATATAATTTACTTAACAAGTTGATTGCTCTTGCTTTTAAGTGCAGGGGTATACAACCCGCTAGTACATTCATAGCTTCCGTTGAAACCGTTTTGTAACATTTAGTTATTGATAGTAAAGCGGACCTTTGTAAACTATGTAATTTGTTTTTAAATACAATCTGTTCTTTGTACCAAACCTCTACTCCATAAAGCAGAATCTTTTCTATCACTATTTTATAAATTTGTTTTATAATTTCCGGTTTAAAACCCCATGTTTTTCTTGTGAGTCTTATTAACTTATATAATATTTTATTTGTTTTTTCTTTCAATTTCTCCATGTGCTTTCTAAATTTAATTTAATGTCGAATATGATTCCTAAATATTTCAATTCAGCATTATATTTTAAACTCTCCTGTTGCAGTTTTATGGTAGGTTTGGTACCTATGTTACCTTTCCACTTAATTATATTATATGTACATTTTCCAAGACTGAAGGCCCAATTCTCGCATTTTTGCAGAACATCCCTTTCTATATCTGTAAATTTATATACCACATGGCTATTTATAATAACCATCAAATCGTCCGCGAATGCCTGGGCACTATATCTATAGTCCCCTTCACACGCCCTGAGTAAATCATTTATAATAATTAACCAAATAATTGGCCCAAGCGAGGACCCTTGAGGCACTCCAACATTGTAATGATGATCCTGATTTTTCATTATAATCTTCCTTTCGGTTATATAACTTCTTATAATGTTAAATAAATACTTTTTAATGTTGAGCTTCTCAACAGCCTCTATAATACTTTTCCTTCTAACAGAGTTAAAAGCGTTCTGTATATCCAGGCACACCAAGCAAGTATGTCTTTTATTAATTTAATTTTCCTCTATGGCTTTCATAATATTTTTTAATGCATGTATCGTTCTCTTACCCCTTCGAAATCCAAATTGATTTGAAGAAAGCAGATTATGTTTTTCCAAATATAGTACCAGTCTATTCGTTAATATTTTGTCTAGTAATTTCCCCATTACTGGGAGCAAGCAAATAGGACGATAAGAGCCCGGCATCCCTGTATCTTTCCCATCTTTGTCGAAATATATAGCAATTGCTTTTTTCCAATTGTTTGGGAAGTAACCTTCATCGAAGCACCTGTTAAACAATATATACATGATGTCTTTTTCGACATTATGCATTTCGGTTATTATTCCCAGCGTTAGTCCATCATGGCCATGTGATTTTTTATTAACCATTTTTTCCAAGTTATAATCAATTTCCTCCCTGCTTATTTCGGGATTATCTTAATCATTTACCATTATATCCTCATTTGAATCCCTAATTTCCTCTTTTTGAAAATGATATGTAGTCAATTGTCCTTCAATATCTTCCTGTTTGTCTTTATAACTTCCGTCCTCTCCCATATCTTTTCCATCACATTATACCTTTCTTATTTAATAATATTCTTGACTTTACCAAATGTATCCTTGATGGTTAAATTGTCCAAGAATTCTTTAAATTTCTCATTTTTAACTTCTTTAATCAACTTTTGATAAGCAGCTCTTTCTTTTTAAAATTTAATCCTTTAATCTCATTCTTTCATCATTATCCGTTTTCCCTTGATATCGCCTTCTATGATCTCTTACCTTACTTTGATTAATTAACTGCTCCACCAATAAGCATTCTGCTCTTTGCAGGTCACTTTCTTTTTCCTGCATTTTTTGCAGGAATTTATAAGTATTTCATTTATTTCTTCAATAAGTTCATCAATTCCCTTTTCTTTTATAGTTTCCACAACCCACTTTAGTTTTTCTTTAAGCTCTGCTCTAAATTCAAGCCGTCTAATATAATTTATATCCCATCTCTGTTGTTTTTCATTTATCGTTTCCCTATTCTCCGTCCAAATTTCAAATATTATCTCATTATAGTCTGTAATACTATAATCGTCAACCACTCTCCAATTTTTTATTTGATGTTCTTCAAGGCCAAATGATATTACAATATCGGGCCAGCCTTGGCCAAATGACCCGTCATGGGTATATTGTTTGGATTGTTTTGAATTGTGCCATTGTATCTAATAGCTAGGTTTATAACTTCTTGGCCCCGTTGATCTACTGGGAGAGTGGACCTGGGAGAGTACCCCACAGAGTGGATCTTGCGTTCCAGTCACCCATGAGAGTTGATTTCATATTGTTGATACTTATATAATAAATCATTTAGTTGACTCCACTGGGGTTCCGTTCTATGCATGGAGCCATCTGAAGGCGGTAAATAAATTGAAACAAAAATCATTTCGCGGTCATCATTACTGAGTTTAATGGCAACAATGTACTCAGTGGTTATTATATTTAAATATTTTAGTTTCCTTTTAATAGAAATTGCCGCACTTGGCTCTTTGTCTTTATATATGCCCTGATAGGTACCCGGGAACCCAGTAATTATATCGATTTCTCCTTTTCTATAATAAGGCTCGCTAATTGAAACTATATCTGCGTTTACAGTACCAATAGATTCGCTTGTTGTTACATGTGATTTGTTCAAATTAAGGTGCACGCAGTTATACACCTGTTTAATATAGTTATTAATTGGAACCAAAAGTGCATTGTTAACTTCAAATTGTATTGCATTGTGATCTGAATTAACATATTGATCAGTCACCTCCCAATTACTCACATACTCTTGCTTCAAGCCAAATGTTATCGTTATGTCCGGCCAACCTTGGCCAAATAGGCCATCATATGTGTGGATACTCTCCGGATTATTATGTATTATTCCATTAAATCTTGATATCAAATTTATTATCTCTGCCCCTCTTTCATTCGTAGGTCTTTTACCCCAGATCGTTGAATTAGCATTAAAATCTCCCATTAGGATTATTTTCTTATTTTTATACTTTTCTAGAATGGCTTGCAATTGTTCTCCATTGGGGCTCCACCCTTTCCATACTGCCACCCGCTGGTGGCAAGTTAATAGTAATAAAAATAGCTTCATTGTTACCACTACCACATTTTATTCCCACAATATACTCAGTTATAATAATAGCTATATATCTAATATTTCTTTTCACTATTAAAGCTGCTTTGGGTTCCACATTTTTATATATTTTCTGGTAGCTCGCTGTAAATCCTTCCAACATACTATCTACCCCTCCTTTATAATATGGCTCATTTGCCGATATTATATCAAAACTCATACTGCTTAAAAATTCTCGTACCGCGTTAATAGATCTCGTATTAAAATTAAAATGAACGCATTTAAATGATAACATGGCACTATGGGCCATAATCAGTTCTGCTAATTAATCTGCTTACCTCCGTGCTATATCTAGTGCGCGTCATAGCGGTAGACGCATGTCTTATTTCTACTTTATTTTCATTCTAAATATGAAAGAATTTACAATTAACGCAAGTAATCTGTTTTTCACAGTCACCTTCATGATAATTTTCTCCACAATCTCTGCATATTCTATTATTCAAACAGACTGTTGCTATATGACCAATTCTGAAACAGTTAAAACAAATTTTGTGTCTAAGATATTCCTTAATACTATATCTATTCCAACCTATTTTAATTTTTTTTGTTTTCATTATCTTTTTAAACGATTCACCATTCAAGCTTAGAATGACATTTTCACCTCCTCTAACTTTAAATTAACTATTTAAAGTCTAACATTTTAAAATCAAATGAAGATAAACAGAAATCATGCACATAGAGCTAAACGCACCATAAATTCAAGATTCTGTAGCAGTAAAAAGTAAACATATAATACTAAAAGAACACAAATGAAAAGACAGAAATATAAAATGTACACTCACCCTATCCCAATAAGCTGATGATAATGAGACAAATGAGCTTGCATTTGCTTTACTAGCTGTAAAATCCTTTTCTAAATATTGATAAAAGCTACAGGAAAAAAAATAGAAAAAAAATTTCCTCTCTTAAATTTGCAGTTCTTTTGAAAAGATAAAACTAACTTTTTTTCTATAACTGCTGCCCTAGCGGACCACTACTTGGGTTCTCCTAGACCCCGGTTAAGAATCAGTGGTCTAAAAAACAGGTTTGAATGTTTATATTAACAGTTAAATTTCTGCAAAATAATAAAAGATTTAAAGCTCCTTTAGTTTTTGTTAACAAATAAAAACAACACTTAATTTTCTCTTTACAAGTTATAGAGTTTTATCACTTCTCCCCTAACTTTGGGTATGTACAATCAAGAGCCAAAACATTATGACCACCCCTACATTTTGCAATGAATTCGCCTGGATGACGTGGAAGGCACGTGATCAGGTGGAAGTGGTATTTAACTGCTGTTGGAGAGTCTGAAGAATCATTCTTTCACTTACTTCTGTGTGTGATGGGAAAGGCTGCGGATCTAAGCGACTTTGATAGAGGGCAGATTGCAATGGCTCGAAGGCTCGGAACAAGTATTTCCGAAACTGCACGACTCGTGGGTTGTTCGCAACCTACAGTTGTTAGTACTTATGCAAAGTGGATGAATGACGGTGAAACCAGCAGTAGACGACATGGTGTTGGACGTCCACACGCTATCAAAGAAAAAGGCCGTCGGAGACTGTCTCGCATGGTGAAGCAAAACCAGAGCCAGACAGTGGCTCAGCTTACAGCCCAATACAATGCAGGGCCAAGTAGAATAGTATCGCAGCACACTGTTCAGCGGACACTGTTGGATATGGGGCTACGCAGCAAACGTCCCACTCGTGTGCCTTTGCTGACTAAGCGTGATCGCCAACTGCGCCTGCGCTGGGCCCGGGAACATCGCGACTGGTCCATGGATCAGTGGGAGAGAGTTGCCTGGTCAAATGAATCACGGTTTGTCATTCATCACGCCGATGGCCGTGTCAGGATACGCCGTCTTCCAGGCGAACTGTTGTTCCCTCAATGCACAGTAGGTCATACACAGGCTAGTGGTGGCGGTATTATGCTTTGGGGGACGTTCTCTTGGGCGTCTCTGGAACCCGTGGTTGTGGTAGAGCAGACCATGAATGCTACAGGGTATCTGAACATCATTGCGGACCAGTTGCACCCTTACATGGCCTCTGTTTTTCCAGCTGGAAATGGAATGTTCCAACAGGACAACGCGCTGTGTCACAAGGCTAAAATTGTGTTTGAGTGGTTCCAGGAACATGATGCTGAATTCCAGTTAATGTCCTGGCCACCTAACTCACCGGATCTCAATCCGATAGAACACATTTGCGATGTCATGGGACGGCAGCTCAGAGTTCAAAGACCACCAATTCGCAATATCTCGGATTTCGTGACCGTTGCTTAAACATCTGGTACAATCTGTCTCCGGCCATCTACCAAGGACTTGTGGCATCCATGCCAAGGCGGGTTGAAGCTGTATTGCGCGCCAAAGGTGGGCCAACTCGTTATTGACAGGTGGTCATAATGTTTTGGCTCTTGAGTGTATATCTTGAAGTGGCACTCTAAATAATTTAATTCAAACACAGTTCTTACATGACAACAATGTTTATTCAAACATTTGCACATATGACTTTCTTTTTCAACCTAAATGATGCGTACTACTAGTACGAGATATATACAGCATTCATGCAAGGGAAATACAATTCAATACATTCACTTGTATAACTACTCATTCACGAAAAATACACTTTGCAATACTCACAGATACTTTGAAAGTCAACCAGCACTGCTGCCTTGTAAACCTTGGGCCACAGAACGCTAAATAACTTTCGTCTAACACGAACTCGCGTAGGTTAGCATCAACCTAGCTAAAACGCCTCGAGCGGCTGCTCGCAAGCTCCTTTCACTTCCTTTCGCTTCCTTCGACCCTTCCTAGCTCCTTCCTTTCTGTAATTTAGCTGCTCGGTATTTATACCAACGCGTATGCTGAAATTAGCATATCTTAAGCGACTTCTTTAATTAATTCACTTAAAAGTTCGATTATTGTGAATCTAATCTTATGTAAACCTTACAAAGTTTATAAGAGACAACTACCTATGACAACAATCAAATCTTTTAATGATTTATGATGTTCTTAAAACCTTACCTAAAGCCGGAAATAAATTGATTGATTATCGTTGAATACAGTGAAATGAAGAAAAGAAAACAGATTAAACTAAGACGTGTTCGTGTGATGTATCCAAATATAACTATCACTAAGTAGTTTGTTGGAGTAAAACACTTAAACGCAAAGTAGATTTCATGAAATAACGGTTGTTTTCAAATGTTACTTTGATATTCAGTTATATCTCCTTTTCTTTAGCTCGAGTAAAGTGTATATAAATCATCAGCTAGTTACTCGAGTATTGTTCAAAGTTTTAATTTTTCCTAATGAATTATTTGAATAAGCCTTTGAAGTTAACAAGGCACTCGTTTGGAGAAGTTCTTACAAAATCAGGAAATGACGAAAAGAAAATTAGTTTAAGTGTCCCGTTATTGATTAATTCGCAAGTTTAAAATGTTAAAAAATAAGGCTTTTTACTAGAAGGCAATAAGAGAGCCAAAATTTTAGAGGGATTTGAACTATATTTGTGTTAAATGTAGCACTAATTTTGAGCTATATTTGAGTTAAATAGCACTGAAGCAATGAATCTGATACCCTGTGAATAATTAAAACTTTATGTTTTAATTTTTATGGCACCTTATGATTTCCTGCTTTAATTGTTTCTTAAAAATAAACTTTCCCTGTTATGTTTTGAGCTCTTAAAACAATTACTTCTCAGACTTTATACCTCTAAGTATTATGTTGTCAATATTTTTCAATTATTTTATAGTTAGTGCACTCGTAACCTTATGTCATTTGGTTTCTCTCCTTAATAAGACCGACAAACACATTGAGCTTTGCATTTCTTCTGAAGCAGCCACTCTGTTTTACTTTATGGCATTTCTCTTTTACTCTTAGTGCTCCATGCAATGGAGTAAAATCGTACTGTTTCTCAAACATGGAAAGTTATTACATATCAAAGTTTGTTTAAGATATGGTTCTTCGTATTTCGACTCGCAATGAACATGAAAAATGACTTAGTAATATATCCCAGAAATATATTTTCCATGTATTCATTTCGTTTTCTCTGCGCAAAATTGTTCAATTTGAGATGCTACAGGAAAAAAGAAACACAGTCTGTGAATATGAGTATGGATTAGCAAACGAGAAATATTCCGCCTTGAACTGAAATCAGGAAACAATAGGATTTAATTGGGAAGTTTAATTAGGAAGTAAAATTTGAAGGTTAATATCATAATGGATGAACATCTCTTAATTCATGAATTAAATGTTTTTTTGTTCAAAAAAGTTGTTCTCTAAACTATAGCATATTAATTAAGTGGTTTATGACCGATTTTGGGCAATTCTTTCCAACGCCCCCAGCAGGTTTCAAACTGCACACAAAACTAATTGCACCATTAAGGATCCATTAGAGGTTTGGAAGGAAATAAATAACAGCTAGAAAATTCATAAGTCGATAAAATTTGGTGATCTTATATACCGATAATTACCGTAGAGGATGCGAATGGGACTATCAGATTGTACGCGCAGACACTAAGGAATATAATGAATATATATATATATATATATATATATACAGAGGAATCTCGATAGATCGTTCTCCGAACGATCGTTTTCCCGTATGTATCGTTTATTTCACCCAGTCCCGAATAAATTCCATAGAAAACAAGCAAAAACAGGTTGCACGGATCGTTCATCGATCCGTCGTTTTCCCTCAATATTCGTTCAGCATATCGCAGCTTTATATTAATTTATCGGATGAATTGTTTTTTCATAATAACTGAACCTGAAATATAAATGACTGGATTGAGCTAGAATGACGCTCTAATTAAACAATGAGCAGAACATTTGAGATGCACGGTCTCATATTTTTGTTCTCTCTTGTTTAGCCTGGTTTCGCGTTATTGTACCACTCCAATTATTTGTTCGTCGTTGGTGTTCCTTAATTCTTTAGCCCCTGGAGTATCCTATTTTCGGCAACTCAGTCCAAATTCTCCGACTATTCAACATTTCTGTTCTTATCAGCAAAGGCTCCCAGTCAGCCGACCTGAGCGGTTCCTGTTGCCCCCTGGCTTTTCTGTTGGCCTTGTGATGGAGGCGCCCTGGTGTTTGGTCTAGGGTGTAAGAAGTTTCTGATTGCTGCAGTTCTACACTGGCCAATGAGGGTTTCACCCGGAAGCAGAACTTCCTGGTGGTCTTATGTCGGACCCCATCCAGTGCAATGGAATGGTTCTAGTTACAAACGATTCATGGCTGCCGCTTCTTTATACTCACACACAATAACCGATACCGAAAAGAATGCAATTTTCAACGCAGAAAAAATATTGTTTACTTGTGGAGAGAAAACCGCCAAAAAAACAAACGAAGATTAAATACTTTAATTTGAATCAAAATTCCTGTTTATCTACGTGTATTTTTTTATTTTTTATTTTTTTAGTATTATTATCTTGGATTTCAGTACAACTTTGTAATTTTATCTTTAGTTACACTACAGGTTTGTATGCATTTATGTATGTGAGAAAATATATTTTAGGGATATCAAACTTTAAGGTATGTTAATACAATTTTGTATGTTCCCGCATCTATCGTTTAGTTCAGTCAGTCCCTTCGAAAACGATAGATGAGATTCCACTGTATATATATATATATACAGGTGGTGATCAAAATAATGGAAACGCCTATCAATATTAGTGATGTTTCTGAATGTGCGTGGTATCTATATATATAAAACGCGTAGGTATGCGGCACAAAAATCGACGATATTTCTACACTCAGAATGGCAACGGTTGCAACTACCAGATGTAAACATTAACAATTTAAAACCGCGTGTGTGCAGCGGCGACATTTGTACAACCACTGATGGTTTGACAAAATATGCCCAGACCTATCAAATCCAGTGCTTAGTCATGGACAGTTAGTTGTATGTAGGTTTATCTAGAGACCGTTCTATTGTTTCTGTCACTGTAGTATCTCCTACTTCTGAAATACTCAACTGTGTATTTCAAGAAGTTTTATGAATATCATAGTTGTAATCCACACTTTATTTTAGTACTTGCTGAATTCTTACTCCATTTTATAAGTGAAGAAATTTTCCGAACAATTTATTATTTGATATGATTAAGTGGAGATATCTAAATTGTGAACATTAGTACATGCAGAGAGTGATGTAATCCACACTATATTTTAGTACTGGCTGAAATTTTACTTCATTTTTTAAGTGGAAAAAATTTTCCCCAACATTTCTTACTTCATGTGATGATAAAGTGTAGATATATTAATTTTGAAAAATTGTACATACAGATAGGGATGTAACTTTTAAAATCATTGGTGTTGGGTTTCACAGTCTTATCTTTAACTCTGTTCTGAAGTAATGGAAATTCGCTTTTTTTTAAATCACGATGTTTTAGAATCAGCCTTATAGTGAACAATGATTATAAATTTTTTGGCTGAGCTCCCACTACCCCTTAACAACATATATTTATGATAACATGTGATGCTAAAGTTCCTTACATATGTTACTTTCAGTTGAGTTGTTTTGCAAATTAAAATATAAAACTGAAAGCGACCATGCTGATCGCGCAGCGGCTAGTTCCTTAAAAAACGAGTCTGTCCGCCGGAATTTTTTTATATAATATAGTGTATGTATTATTCTACTATTAGGTAGAAGTAATGAAGCTAATGGCATCGTGTTTTTCTGGGGAACATCGTAAAATGCCACATCTTGCAGACCTTGCGAAAAGGGCAAACTGTTGGAGGGCGTTTAAATTGGAGTATCTGTTACTGCAACCTCCAAGCTAATGACAGTTTTTCGAGCTATGGTATCGAAAGTCATGATAGCATACAGTGTTCACGGAAAAACATCCTTTGCCAAACAGAATAGTGGATGAAACAGTTAGCTGAGTGAAAGAGACGGACGAGGTATTGAAGCGGATTGTGACATGAAGAAAGAAAACAATTGGAACCAAAATCATCGAAGAGCTCAATCTGCATCTGCATGTTCCGGTATCCGCCGTTAGATGTAGAAGGGAACTTCACAAACAAAACATTTACGGAAGAGTAGCTATTTCCAAGCCACTTGTAATAGATGCCAATACAAAATATCGCCCACAATGGTGGCACTAGCGCAAATCCTGGTCAAGTAATATGTCCAAAAACGGCATTTGGTCAAACGAATCATTGTTCACATTGTTCCTTGCAACAGGACGTGCGTATGTCTGGAGAACACCTACACAAGCGTAAGATCCTGGCTGTCGCATCTCAACTGTCAATCATGGAGGTAGATCTTTCAGGATTTGGGATGGCATTTCATGGTTTACTTCAGGCCCTATTGTAATCCTAAACGGGCAATTGAATGGGAAGGACTATGTACAAATTTTTGTCTGAGTTCTATAGGAAGTGACAGCCATTGCTCTTGCAAAGCAGTTGAAAGCTTGGATAGGGTCCTAGGACGACGATTGAGAGCAGCTATAAGTCGTCCTAAAGCGTCCCAAACATTCTCGCTAGGATTCAGGTCTGGTGATCGAGCTGGTCACTTCATGCGCTGAATTGTTTCCTGCTCAAGATAAGAATCAACGATGGGAGCTCTGGGCGGTTTCGTGTTATCGTCCTGTAGCACGAAATCATCACCTATTGCCCCGGCATGAGGGCGCACATAAGCATCAAGGATGTCACCTCTATAGGTGTGAGCATTCATATTTCCACACATGAAGGTCCGTGAGTCCACCCAAAGAGATACCACATCAAACACATACACTGCCTTATCCGTATGCATCCCTTTCACGGATGTGTGATGAATGAAAACGAGTTCCAGGTTCTCTCCAAATCAAAATACGCCTACTATCGTTTTGGAGGCTAAACCTGGACTCATCCGTAAAGAGAAAAGTCCTCCATTGATCACGCGTCCACTGGACATGCTTACGTGCCCACTGTAAACGTTCCAGCCTATGGCGTGACGTGAGCGGGACTCAAAAGGCTTGTACCCTCGCAAAAAGACCACCTTCGCGAAGCCTTCTACACACTGTTGACGTTGATACCAACTTTCCAGAGCTTGCAGCGAGGAAGGATGTGTTCAGACGGAGTTGCGGTTCTATTCCTTCGTACCCATAATGACAAATATCGGTCATCGGCATTCATCGTAGCGCATGGCCGTCCTTGACTGAACCTCTGGGATACCGAATCAGGGGGTTAGAAATTGTTGCCAAAATCTATGAACCACAGACGGACTCCCATTTAGCAATCTGGCCACTTCTGTCTGACTTTGTCCTAACTCTAGTCTCCCTATATCTCGCCATCGCAGTTCTTCGGTCAAATGATGCCTGGAGGTCATTATTATAATTTGGCTATGCCAGATGTCTAATATCAGCCTCGCAGCGACAATTGTCGCCTTGCTCTGAGACATGCACTTTTATGTTCCTCGCAAATGATGTATTCCGATTGCAGCGCCACTATTTTGCGTAATGAAGTATTGTTCAGCACGTTTTACTTAACAACATATTCAAATGTTAAACAGATTGGCCTAGGTTTGAACGTCTTATCCCTCTTTTTGTAATTTTTCCTTAATTTTTGATAACTTGTGTGTATATATATCTGGAGTAAATTTCAAGATAAGTCAAAGTATCTCGCGAAGAAGTAGGAAGTGAGGCTTCATCCTTAGCAAGAACATCAGCAGTCTCGTTTCCAAAAAGTCCTATATGAAAAGGGAACCAATTGTAAATATACCTCTTGTTGTTTAGAGAGGTCTTCGAGGATCTCCAGTATCGAAAGTGAAGCTTTATCTCCGACTCTTCTTCAGCTGCTCAAGTGCTGAATGGCACTGCGGCTGTCAGTTAGGATCCAAATATCACGGTGAGAGGTTTCATTTTTAATAGTTTTCAACACCTTTTCAATGGCAATAAGTTCAGATCTGAAAACTGAGCAGTAATCTGGATTCCTAAACTTGTAATGATTTGAGTTAGTAGGGGTCTTGATAAAAACACCACTGCCGCAGGCATTGTGTTCGTCTTTACTGACATCGGTATAAATTTGAATAGCAGTATGAGGGATTTGATTTATGATTTAAAGAGCAAGCTGATGCAAGTATTCTTGTAAGTCATATTTTTTGTTTGTGAGGGACGAGAGTTCTGTTTCGAAATGAACTCTAGGCAGACCCTCCAGAGGGTTGACAATTGGCCTCAAGGAGCGCCTTTCAACATTTTGGTCCAATAAGCCCATTAAAACCATCTGATAAAAATGACTCTTTCTCCTTAGTCTTTGGTTGTTTGACCAACTTCTGAGGAATGAAGATGTTCGATTATGATCATAAAAACTGTGAAGTGTGTTGAAATATTTTACAAGCCCTGAGCTTCTTCTTAAACTCAGAGGCTGCAGATCACTCTCATAAACAACCACTTCAGCAGGACAACAATTTCGCATGCCAGTGATAATTCGAGAAGCACTCAATTGAACTTCTCTCATTTTAAAAGGTTAGAGGATGACGCACAAAAATAAATTTGATAACCGTATTCTACCACGGGCCTAACTAGAGATATATAGGTTGTCCTCAGGGTACTGGCATTAGCACCCCAATCTCTCCCAGAGACATATTTCAGGATGTTAAGTCTCCTCCTGCTCTTTTCCACCAGGTTCTCTATATCTTTATTGCTCAAGATCTCAGGATCTAAGCTGTAACCTAGGTATTTGGAATGTTTTTCACAGAGTAGAAAGCCGCTATCCATTGTGATGTTAGGCTGATAGTTGTACAAATGTGTTGAAGAAGCTAACTATGGACTTTGAGGTGTTAAAGTTCACTTTATGAGTATTTGCAAACTTCAACACGTCAGTGAGGGTAAGGTTAATTATATGTTCAATATGGTAAATATCGGAATTGGAGTTCCAGAGAACAATGCCATCCGCAAAAAGACCGACCTCGCACCTTTTGGTTATAACTTTTTCAATGCCAACCAAAAACAACGAGAAGAGGAGAGGACTCAATACAGATCCCTGCAGCACTCCCTGTCTGATTTTAAAAGTTTTAGATAAAGAGTTATTAAATTTCAATCTAATCAGCCTATCCTTCATAAAATCACAGATCCAAGAAAGGGCCATGTCTTTAACACCAAATGTGTCAAAGAGTTTGATAATTCATTTATTTCTCCAAACCCCATCGAAGGCTTTTGTCAAGTATAAAAACACGGCAACTGTATGGTTTGTTGGTTTAAGATTCTGAGAATCCCGTATCTTTTGTCCGAAGAATAAAATCTGATCCACAGTGGAATACCAATAACGTGAAAATGTATAAGCAGGTCGAGTAGACAGAAATAAACATTTTGTACAAACAACTTCCTTTCGCAACCATTTGTCCATAATGTGGTACTAATATAGAATAAAGTTTGTTGTTTAAAATTGAAATCAATACAGTTTTTAAAAAATACTGGTTATGGTTAGAGATGTAAAACAAGCTGCAATAAATGCGCCTTCATTTATATATTTACTTTAATAGTCCTTTAAATTGTATTTCTTGTGTTTAATGCATATAAGTTCACCAAGCTAACAAATGACCGAGTACTCGGTATATAAATTGATCTCAAACTAGGTAATTTCAACCGTATATTTTTTCTTTAAACTTTCAGGAGCACAATTCCATTCAAGTGGATTTAAAATGTTCAGCTGCTACCTAAAACTTTGCAGAATAGAAATATATATTTCTCAGATCCTACAAAATAGAGAGAAATGACACATCATCTTAGTTTATATCACCTAAAGAAAAAGAACTTTCATTCCCAACAATGGATTTCAACTTTATATTTTCTCTGCTGCAAACTTTCATTTCGAATATTTCAAAATATTTTACATTTCAAAGAAATATTTCACCTACTTTTAAAGTCTATAATGTCATATCTTTGTGCGAAAAATTCAATTTAAGGGAGATATGCTGAAATTTATGGTTTATCTTATGAGAAATAAAATGCAGTATTTTGCATTAATTTTATCGTTTCCATAATAACGCTTTCAGGTGCCTAGATATTTTTGATACATGTTATAATCTTTAAGTAAGGATTTCAAAATATTTGCAAATATACAAAGCTTAATTGCCTTAGATCAATGAATTTCGTTTTGTATTTATATCTCTTTTCTAAGCGATAGGCTAACAAAGGGTATAAAGTATTATCTTCTATCCATCAGGATTTAGAACTTTAGTAAGTCCTTTTGTCAATAGAAATACTTTTGATATTGTTATTACATGCTTAAAACAAAAATTTCATGTAATAAGTTTTTCTTACACACAAAATATCAAAGGGTTACATGAAAAATTGAATATATTACGTCTAAACATCAGCTGCCCGCATAGTATAGTGTTTATAGTTCTGAGTTGCCGCGCAGTGGGCTTGGGTTCAAATCCCGAATAGGTTTGGTAGTGTCCCTGTCTTTCCTGTCATAGGGAGCACTGCTGTCTAACCTAAATGGGGTTCCTATAGTAAAGTAGATCTTCATGGGACAATGTCAAGAAGTTCCTACTGTGCCTACTGCGTCTAAAAAAAGAAAGTAAGTAAGTTTAAGCATTAGTTATATAAATTCATGTAAAAAATATATATATAAATCTTCCGAATTTAAACATTTCCAAATGATTTTAACCGTGAAACAGCCATAGCGGCAACATGCTACCACGAATCTAGAAAATATTGCATTTATTTTCATATTCAAATGTTTCTGAGTTATACAATGAAACTAAAAATATTTTAGTTGTTATGATTATTTTTCACATCTAGATATAACTACTAATACAAGTGTTTGAATGTTAAAGGTTTGGATGCCACGGTAAGCTTTTTGCTACACGAGGGCTAATTAGACCGACAGTTTAAAGCCTATTCCGAACGGCTACAAACATCCATGCCAACAGTGGGAGTCGAACCCATAGGATCTGAACCGAATGACAGCGTCGTAGCCATTCGACTATCACCAGGTCATTGAACGTTAAAGGAGTCATAGTATTTTGGGGCCTGATGTAGCCTAGTGGTAACTCGTCGGCTTTTGGGGCCAAGGGTGCTCGGTTCGAATTCCGACAGCCCCATTAAATACATCTGTGTCTAGGACGGATATGGGTACGTTAAATACTTAGACAGGCAAATCTCTTTAGGAGGTCAGAGAGGGTGGGAGAGGGTATGATCCCCCAAAATGTCACCCCTGGGGTTGGTCGGTCGAAATGAAGGAGGCGCCTGGCTAAATTGGACTCCAACAATTGTGGTGCCATTATAAACAGTAGCCGTACCCCTGAGCTCACTAGCCTATATGGATCTGGTTTTGAATACTTCTGTCCAGGGGGGCATAAGAAACAACAACAACAACATAGTATGTTGAGAATAAAACAATTCAAAATACGACGAAAGTTCTAATTTCGATTGTGCTGTAGAATATAAATTTTTTTTAATATGAAGAATGGAAAGGAAAGTTAAAGATAAAATAAATTTAAGAAAGAAGTTAAATCATATTTGATTATCAGGAAGCCCATTTTAGTGTAATATGTTATGGTATCATGACTGCTATAACGTTATACTTGAATATATTTGACGAAAATATTTATGCACTTGTATTCATGGGAGCTTCGATATTTAGTGTAAAGTATTATTGTGTAAAGAGCTGTAAATTAAAAAAATTATAATTATTAAAGGATTTAAAAATATTTTCTTATGCAATAAAATATCAAAGGGAAGCAATGATAATTTTTTATGTATTAGGTCTATGAGTCATATCGTTGTAAAAAAACTGTATTTTCTTATGACAGTTAACAATAATAAAATATTTTACCAGAAACTGAACATGAGATGTAGTTTTTATGCAGTGAACAACAATAGGGCATATATAATGAATCAACGAATATTATAATAATACGTTGGTACTCTGGAAAAATCATACGAAAAAGGATACGAAATACATTACGAAACACAATACCGTAGATTAAATGCCTAAAATGTTGAAATATTGCAATGCTCAAATCTGACTTATTGTGAAAGAAACATATTGCAGAAACTTTTCCATAACATCTGTATTCGCCAGATCATAAACAGAAACGAATCACAATTCTCTTTATCCAGAAAACACAAATAGGTTTTTTTGATCATCACCCACATGCCAAAAATCCCTTCAAATATAGAAAAAGCTATTTTTGGGGGTATAAAAGATTTTGATTTCTATCAGATTATCATACGACGTAATCTAATATATTATTGATGCAGGTATGTGCTTTTTCTGCATCTATAAAATTATTCCATGGACGTAGAAAAAACGTATACTTTGCATCAAATTCAAAAGTCAAACGCATGAGCTTGTGGTTAGGGTTACCACATTATATCTTTTAAAGAGGACATGCCTTCTTTTTTTTTTTGGATCCAGATTTCATTTTTAATTCTCTTGTTTTTATTTATTCTGACCTTTTTTATCCTTTTTAATATATTATTGATGCAGGTATGTGTTTTTCTACATCCATAACGGTATTCCATTGATACAGAAAAAAAAATACATAGCTGCAATAAATTCAAAAGCCAAACACATGGGTCCAGAATATATCTTTAAAAGAGGATATGTCCTCTTTTTTGGCCCCGATCTTTTTGTTCTTTCTATTTTATTTATTCTTATCTTCTTTTTTTGTCCTTTTAATAGATTATTGATGCAGGTATGTGTTTTTCTACATCTATAAAATTTTTCCATGGATGTAAAAAAACAAACGCATACTTTCATCAAATTCAAAAGTCGAACGCATGGGCTCGGGATTAGGGTTGCTAGGATATATCTTTTAAAGAGGACATGACCTCGTTTTTTGTCCCGATCTGTTTGTTCACTCGTGTTTATTTATTCTGATCTTTTTTTTTGTCCTGTTTCACTTAAGTTCAATCCTTTTGTATACAGCAAAATCTGTCAGTATTATTTCTTAATACCAGGACATAATGGAAATGGAGAAAGATTATTTTCGATGACTGGGGCGCAATTGACTGAAAGAAGAGAAATAGTCTAATATATTAATGATGCAGGTATGTGCTTTTTCTGCATCTATAAAATTATTCCATGGACGTAGAAAAAACGTATACTTTGCATCAAATTCAAAAGTCAAACGCATGAGCTTGTGGTTAGGGTTACCAGATTATATCTTTTAAAGTCAACATAGATAGTTGCAAATAGTACCAATGCAAAATAGGATTAAAAAGATAAAATTTGATAATTTGATAAACAGATGCGCTGAAAATGAGAATATTATTTTGCGTATTTTACTTCCTGCATCAACTTTTAGTAGTATAACATATCACATTCACCATATAAAACAATTTTGAAAATAGTGAATCTTCTATGTCATTTTCTTTATCATAAAGGAAGATCATGACATGACTTATTGATGTAATGATCAGCGCAGTATGAAATTCTGGGTTTGATTTTCTGTATTAATACAATAAAAGTTGATAGAGAGGATAGAAATGGAGCTGAGTGAGAGTTATAGTGATGACCGACTAAATGTAAAAAATAAATGTAAAAAGTGTAAGGCACAGAAAAAATCAATAAAATCAGCCTCTTTAATTGAAGGCCTTATTTTAATAGTGGTGAATGAGTACTGAGAAATTACTGCTGAAGTCTGATTTGTAATGCCCTTTGTTGGCAGCAGAAATAAGGTAGAGGTGGACCAGTTTAAAAATAAGATGGAAATGACTTGTATGAACATGAAAGTGAGGCTAGCTCAATTGTTTTAAAAAGTGTAGTTAGACCACTATTCAAATAAGGCCATCAATTTTTTCTAGCTTTTGCAACTCTTTTATAAAATGTAGTTTCTTTTTACTCACATGTGGTATTCGTAAGCATTGAACCTAGAATATGTTCCTTTAAAATGTAAATTTTTAATAAAATTTCCAGAGACCTTTATTAAGACCGTTTTTAGCCTAACATAAAACTGTATCAAAAACAAACTCCTGCTCTGCCTGCATCTTTAGCAAGAGATTTGGAGACAAAATGTTATTAAATTTTTCAATTCTGTTGTTACTTCTTCATATGTTTTCCTGAATCTTTCGACTAAAGTCCTTAAAAGTTGCAATGCCAATTTATACACACAATAAAAGGAAAACAATGCAATGATACGAATTTTAAATGAGTGCTCAAAATTGGCAAATAAGCTCTCAGAATCAGGTAAAAACACAATCAAGGGAATTCCTTGTATTTATTCTCAAGCATCAATTTGTGTTTTTTTTGTTGTTGCTTATGCCACTTGACCGACAGCAACATCAGATCAAGTCCCGAAGACTATGGGCGATGAAGGTGCGGCTCCTGTTTTAGCTGGCACCACAAGGGTCGGAGACCGACTTGGCCAAAGAACCAGTCCCGTAATTTTGAATCAAGTCATGTGACGAGACCAGAACACTTGACCCCGCACCTCCAGAGGTAATTTTGGCAACTTTGAGGTCATTAAAGCCACGACATATTTTACGTGCACCAGCCGCCATTAGTGTACACGGCAGTGGATTTGTCAGTGGCGAGCATCGAACTAGTGACTTTCAGATCATTAGCCCACTGCTCTTGACAACTGGGCCACTGCTCCCTATCAAATTGTAAAATCTCATTGTATCTATCCGAGAAAAGGACTAGTTATACAAATTGTTATGAATAGTTATGTGGATATAAGGGTTGGATATAAGATAAATAATAACAATTACAAGGAATAAGCATCTTAAGACAAAGCTATTAAATATGTAAATTATAGAAATTTGATTTTACGGATCAACAAAATCTTCTAAATCGTTTAAATAACAAGAATTTCTGTCAGAAGAAAATTTATCTCTCGAATCAGAGAAAATCCTTGTAATAATTGTTATTTTGTTTAAAAGCTTCTTAGCCTGTAGTTATAAAATGTAACTTCAAAAAACTATTTCTTATCTAAAAAAAATTGTCTCGGTTTTCTCAGAAAAGTATTCTCCTTTTTAATAATTCAAAAGAATAATAAACATATATATTATTTCCCTATGATAAAATGACTCTGCAAATCTTAAAGTAAAGCCTGTGATTCCCTATTTGGTTTGATCTCCAACAGCAAAAATTGCCCCTGGTGGTCATGAAAAGGAAAAGACCAAAACGCTTTAAAACTGTTTACATTTGTTTGACAGATTATTGCCAAGTTGAGTGTGTACACAGGTGGATGGAGGTTGTATTTAGGTTGAAATAACTATTAATATTTTCTAAGGTAAGTATCTCTTTATCTACAGAAAATGTGATGGTATTTTAAATGATAAAATGTTCAATATCTGTTATTTCTCTCAGTTAAATCTTTTAAAATTTAGCCTACGTTTTATTGTTAATTTTTTTTATATTGATTCTTTGTTAAATTTTTATCTAAATTTCCTTATTTTCAAGCTACGTAACTCCAGCGTAATGTCGAGTAAATATACAGATGTCAAAAATATTTTCAAAGAAACAATTTAATACAATACAATAATTTAAATTTTGTTCGAACATCAAAAATTCCATGCTATTGACAGCGAAATGCAAATCGTCCATTTCACTTTCAACTTATTGAAATTTTCCTAGGTACATTGTTATTGAAATATGTGTATTGAATAAACTTACATTAAAATTTTATTACACACATTATTTCGAATTCTCATGATGAAAAAATTAAAATATTTCAACTTTGAAGTTTTAAAACAGGGGTTAGTCAAAAATTTATGCAAAATTTAAGTTAGTCCAAATTTTCTTTGACAATTTTAAAAAAAAAATTCTATGTGTTTTCTTCACTTCTCGCCCCACCAAAGTACCTTTCAACGGAAAAAAATATTTTTATTGAAGCCAAGATATCTTTCCCTATATTTTTATTCCTGAGAGAAATAATGATATCTGACAAAGGACCATATATTCCGAATAACACGTCTTCCAAGCAATAGATAGCTAAGGAAGGTGCAGATAATATCCTAGATAGTTTTTTATCTACTTAGTATTTTTTTGCTACATTACCACGTTTCTCTGTGTTTCACTCATGATTACGTTCGGATTTGTTGAAAAGGAACAGTGGTTTATCTGCGATTAAATACATACATAGACCTACATACGTATACAGATCCAAAATCTAGACCAAAGTATTTCAGACAGGAAAAAAAAGAGTTCAGATTTATATTGTCTAAGAGAGATATTCCTGTAATTTAGAGCTTATGTGGATTTATTTTCTTACTTTTTCTAGCATGTATCTGGAACTCATCGTATCTTTTATAAAAGTCTACATCAGGGATGTCCAACCTTTTAGCTTCCTTGGGCCACATTGAAAGAAGATGAATTGTTTTAGGCCACACAGAAATATATCTAACATTAAAAATAGTTGATGAGTAAAAAAAGTATAATAAATAGTTAACATATTTATTTCATTATAAATTTTATTAATGATAACTATAGGAGTCATAAAATTAATGTGATATTTGGCATTGAATTTGTGAAACTAATGCATCAATATCTGGGTCATTTGAAGTGGTCGCAATTCTCAGAGAGTTCTCAAGATGTTCATCCGATATTTTGGTTCTACTAATTTGGCTCTTAGTTTACTTTCCTCTTCCGCATACTAATTTTAATATTATTATAAATATGAAACAATAAATCCGTAAAAACTTCACATTTCATTTTTGTAATGAAATTAATATACAGAAATTACATACGGAATTTTGTATAGAATTAAAGATAGTTCATATGATGCATTGTCGCTTTGTTAAATGAACAAAGTGTGATCTGTAATGGACGCCTGCCATCATCAGCGGGGCGGGTTATTGAAATTTTTTTCGCTGTGATATCTCGTTCTGGGCCGCACTAATACTTGCTTATGGCCGCATGCGGCTCGAGGGCGGCGGGTTGGACACCCCTGGTCTACAGCAATAGACTTACCTTTTAAAAACAGATGAATTCTTTGAAAAGGAAACTAAATGTATTTATTAAAAACCAGTATAATATTTTAATGCAGTTGTGCTATCCCAGGGATTTCCAACATTTTCATGTTTGTGGCCCTCTTGAGAATGAGAGGAGAAACTTGCGACCCCCCCCCCCTTATTAGAATTTTTTTTCAGATTTTTTAGGTATTGAATTAAAGTGGAATATATTTCAGGAACATGTTAAGTTTAACCTTCAGCTTACGGGGCCTATTTTTTCGATTCCCTCTTTAGAACGGGAAATTTCATACCCCATTTGTAAGATCGGCTATTTAGAGGGTTATATATATATATATATATATATATATATATACCGGGGGCGTCAAAAATTCGTGCAAACTTCAAAAGTTCATAATAAAAGAAATAATGCTCGGAAAATTTTTCTGTTTGCGCCAATATGATCAGAGGGATTTTGGATTTTTTTTCATGTAAAAAAAAAAAGTTTCCAAAAGTAACTAAAAGAGGGAGACTGTTACGTTGACTGTTACTACTGAGACGTTTTATGCAAATCAGGCTATCAATAAAACACCTGGTTGGAAATGGATCCGTCATTCGAAGCCGGCAGCATGCTTTCTTTACTAGATCGAGTGTTGGTTGTTAAACTTTTCTACAAGAATGGTGAATCCCCAACTGTTCCATTGCGAAAGTTTCGCAAGGAAAAAGGACTGAAGGCGCCGAAAAAGGCCTATTTCATTGAATGGGATACTCAATTTAGTACGACGTTTTGAAGACGCGGGGAGTTTGGAGGATCGTCCACGAATTGGCAGACCATCCTTGAGCGCGGACCGCGTCCCGCGTCCATGTTGTACAAAGTTCCATGGAAAATTTGGCAGCCGAGACATCAACGGGAAGTAGCAGTGTTTGTGAAGCTGGGAGAAGAACGGGGATTCCGGAACCGTCGAGTCGACGTATTCTGCACGGAATGTTGAATCTGTATCCGTAAAAAAACCATGCACTTCACGAGTTATTACCGGCAGATACAGATGCAAGACAAATCTTTGGTACATCGGCTCTGGCACAAATGGAAAGCAACCCACAATGGTTGCTGAATGTCATGTGGGCGGATGAAGCCCACTTTACACTGCATGGTGACGATAATACGCAAAACAGTCGTATCTGGGCGACTTCAAACCCTCGTGAATATCTGAACCGGCCACTACATTCTCCTCGTGTGACTGTTTGGTGCGGTTTCACCGCGTCTTTTATTCTGGGCCCTTTCGTTTTTGAAGAGCCTTGTCCTGTATTCGGGTGAAAAACCTGGACAGTCACTGCAGCACGGTATCTTACGCTTTTGCGTGACCACGTTAAGCCTGCATTGCAGGAAAGACATGCGTTACCTGTTGTCACATTCATGTAAGATGGTGCGCCGCCCCACATTTTACGTGATGTCAAGACGTTGCTGTTGGAATCTTTCACTGAAGACCGAGTGATAAGTCGAGGTTGTAAGGTTCAGTAGCCCTGACGATCAACAGACTTGAACCCGGCGGATTTTTGGTTGTGGGGATACTTAAAGTCTCGTGTGTACCGGGGTTCCCCAACCACTTTGGTGGAACTGAAAAATGTCATTCGACAGACAGTCGCTGCCATCGATGGCGACATTCTACACTCCGCTGTAATGAGCCTCACTTGCCTATTATCTTGTGCTGGTGGTAATGTTGAACATATGTTACTTTAAAATAAATGCACAGTCTCATGTTATTGTGATATGTTTGATTTTCTGTTTGTGTTTGCCTGATTGGCATAAAACGTCTCAGTATGACATGTGAGCGCCCTCTTTCGGTTACTTTTGGAAACTTTTTTTTTTCTTGCATGGAAAAAAATGCAAAATCCCTCTGATCATATTGGCGCAAACAGAAAAAATTTCCGAGCATTATTTCTTTTATTATGAATTTTTGAAGTTTGCACGAATTTATGACGCACCCGGTGTATATATATATATATATATATATATATATATATATATATATATATATATATATATATATATATATATTTATATATATATAGGGTAAGTATTCCTAATATGAGACCCCAGCTTACAGGACGTATAAAGTGCTGACGCCTGGCGACTAGAGCACAAAATGGTAGTCTATTGCATCATTCATAATCGGAAAGACAGTCGAGTGTTTGCAAGCGCACACAAAGGTGCAGTGTTTTTTTTTCCTAAATGTCTGCTCGTCGACTTTTTTGCATCACCATTTTCATTGGCTGTTTTGACCTTCAAGATAAGACTCTTATTATAATTGTTAGTATTGGATAGGTAGCTATAAATGTGGAGTATAAACACGCCTGTTTCTTTTTAAGCTAACGTCAATCCTAACCTAAAGAATTCGTTGGCGTGTCCAACAACATGTTCGTGCCCAATATGAGACTCCAATTCATGCCTAATATTTGACTCCAATGCATGCCTAATATGAGATAGGGTCGTGCCCAATATGAGACCCCAGTACATGCCCAATATGAGACTCCAATGCATGCCTAATATGACATAGGGTCTCATATTAGGCATTTTAGTTTTCACTCTCACAGCCTTGTTTCCTCTGAAGCTGCAGATGCAATGACCCCCATGCGATATCCACAACCATGTAGCAGTAGTGACAATTTGGTAGGTATTGGTCAAACAACGAGTTCAAACCAGTTCTTAGTGACTCCTGAAGAAATAATTCCCTCGCCTACGCTACCCGGGAAAAACACCTCGAAACCAAGAAGGACCCGTAAAGCCGGTATTATCACATCATAAAAATAAACCGATTGATGGCATTAATAAAAGAACTGCGGCATATTCGAAAAAAAACTTTGTTTCCTACAAGAAAAAAAAGGAATAGACCTACAAGATAAGAAATTAAAGGATAAACAAAGAAAAGGAGATCAAGATAAAAAAAGTATAAGAAAACAACAAAGGGAGAAGGAAAAGGCAAAGGGGTCCCTACAGGAAGGGGAAAATTAAGGATGGATGGAAATACAACACTAGTTAAAAAACAGAGAATGAATAAGCCTAATTATAGCTATAATGTTCTCAGCTCATTTGAAGATGATGAAAAACTTTCTCTCTATGACAGCAGTGATGATAGCATTGATGAAAACGACGCTGAATGCAATTTTGGGGTTGTATATTTTCAGGAGACAAACAGGGAGTGCAGTGGCGTCAATGTAGAAGGTGTTTTAAGTGGGTCTATGAAGATTGTGGAGCTGCCGAACTTTTTATATGTAAACAATGTGTAAAGTTTGAATCTTAAAACAAAAAGTAAACGACATCTGTAGTGTAAACTAAATAATTTGTTTAAAATGTCACTTTTTCTTTTTCACCTATTAGTGTATATAGGTAACTCTTATCTAATTATTGTGTACAGTTTTGGTTTTTACGAACTTTTCAGCAATTCTATTTCATTTTTAGAGTTGTAGAATGGGGGTCTCACATTAGGACTACTTTTTTCAGACTCCAAAAAAGGGAACACCTGTGTTTATAATTTCATACAAGAAAATTGTAAGGTTATTTTTATTTTATATCATTGTTATATGTAGTAAAATATATGCATTAAAAGGATATCATGTTGGTACTATAATTTCTCACTTACTTTCTCAGTTATATATGAAAATCAAAAGGGCTCTCATATTAGGCATACTTACCCTATATATATATATATATATATATATATATATATATATATATATATATATATACACTGCCCTCCAACAGTTAAGGTACAACAGGTTTTTTATGTGTAATTTTAAAGTGAATGCGCAGAGGAACAAGAAATTTGGACGAAATGTGCACTAAACTGTCCTTTATTCAATGCGACAGAGAATTTTTCACAATTTACATAATTTACGTGCGCTACAGCAAAAGAGCACTCTTGTCTGAAAACTCCATTATTAGAGAAAACAGTACATCACACCTTTATGGGGGAAAATGTCATGGGAACATAAAAACAATGGTTTCTAATAAGGAATATGTCCACCTCTAGTTGTAATGCATTGTCGGCACCGACTTTCCATGCTGCAAATTAAGTTTTCGAACACCGAAATGGGAAGCAATTACCAGACATGGAGTAAACATTGTTCCAGCTCATGTAACGACCTTGGAGGAGGACATAGAGCAGCAACGTGTCTGCCAAGGTAGTCCCAAACATTCTGTATCAGATTCAGGTCTGGAGATCAAGCTGGCTATTCCATTCATTCCAAATCGTGACCCTCAAGATAATCCTCTACAAGCACAGCTTGGTGATGTCTTGCGTTATCCCCCATTAGAATGAAATCGTTGTTAATAGCAGAGACATATGGGCGGACATATTGATCAAGGATCTCGTCCCAATATCTTACACCAGTCACAGTTCTTCTATGGAACACATGCAGGTCAGTGTGACCACCTAGAGAGATTCCTGCTCAAATCATGATTCCCTTACCTCTGTAGGTATGTCTTTGAGCAATGTTGGATTGGTTATATCTGGTTCCTTGTTCCCTCCAGATCAGCAGACGCCCTGAATCGCTCTCTAGTGTGAACCTGGACTACTGTGTGAAGAGTACAAAAGTCCATTGCTATATGGTCCAGGAAACGTGTTCTCTTTCCCAACATAAACGGGCACTTTCTTTGTCGTCGGTTAAGTGGGACACACACAACTGGTCGTCTTGCATAGAGACTAAAATTGTGATGGCGTCTTGCACAATAATGCGTAATGCACCGCAATAGCGAATATTCTTGACACTGAGGCGATAAAATGACTTGAAACAAGATGAGGCACAGAAATGCTTCTCCTTCTTCGGGCCGAAAGATCTAGAAAGTGGTCTCCGGCAGGTGTTATAACTCGTGGTCGGCCTGCAACATGTCTTCTAGGCACACAATCTTCTAGTGTAAACTGATTCCACAGTCGTTGGACCACACTTCAAGGCACATTAAAACATCTAGCAGCATCAAGTTGTGACAATCCCATTTCTATCTATCCGATCACCCGCCACCTTAATGAATCAGGTAAACGACTTCTCCGAGACATTGGTAGATTCTCCTGGGTATTGTCAACGAAATTGCCAACAAAAATTGAAAATAAACAATCATGCACAATACTTACACACTAAGTTAGGAAAGTTTGATGTTTTCACCTTCTCTCTTACTCTTATATCAGTGAAAATCTTTAAAATGAATGCGGTGTCCAAGGTTTTTTTGTGTAAGTTTTCATAAAGTTCGATACTACCATTAATATACACTATGAATTTCATTGTTACTGCCTTTATTTTAATGGTGAGCTTCGAAAAACATGTTTACCTTAATTTTTGGAGGGCATTGTATGTATATATATATATATATATATATATAAAAGAGCTTGTCTGTTTGTTTGTCCGCTATAGAATCATAGACTGTTTCACTCACAGGGACCAAATTCGGCACGGTTAATGTTTCGGACCCGAGAAACTTAAATCAGCAAAAACAAAGTTTGGGTCTCAATTAGTTTTTTTAAATTAGTTTTTTAATGATTTTTTGTGTCCGTAAGAGGTGCGACGTACCCCCTGTGGATACAGACCGTTCAGTGAAGTCCGAACCTATCCCTCTTCCCCCGCGCGGGAGAAGAGGGGTGCGCGGGGGGGGAGCTTCATGGTAAAAAATTTTGGCCTTGCCTAACTGACTGACTAACTGACAGATAACGCACAGTCCAAACCGTTGGACATAAAGAGCTGAAATTTTGCATGGTGATTCTTCTATAGTGGAGTTTATAGCGGAGGGGTGAACTGAGAAATATTTTTGAAAAATTCTTCTTCGATTTTTTAAAATAAAATTTTTAAGCTGTTTTTCTAATTTTTTTAAGTTTGCATTTAAAGTGATAATCCGAGGGTTATAAAATTTATATCACGACAAATATCATAAAAATTCCTTTAAAACGAAATGTTTTTCGAATCTTTACCTACCTCTCTTTTCTGATTTTGGGTGAATTTTTAAGGATTAATTTTTAGAATGTAATTTATGAAATGCTGATCACGTGGTTTCTTTTCTTTTTGTGATACTTTAAATTAATTTTGCATTACGTGCATAACAACGAAATAAATTGACAAAAGAAATAGTAAAATACGGTAAAAGATAAAGTTTAACCACTAGACTAACTACGATGGGAGTTTTTTAAGAATGCAGTTCAAATTAGTATGTTTTAACACAACTTTCCCGGCTCTGCTTTTTGACCTTTGTTATTTGCAGTTTTTCTCATCGCCTGAACCGATTTACAATTTGATTTTTCTACGGCTTTTGGCCTTAGGAAAATTAAAAATCGAATTACAATTCGCTTTTTCAACGGTTTTTGGCCTTGGGAAAATTAAAAACCGATATGGTTTTTGGCCTGTCGACAGTAAAAAACCGAATCACCAAAGTAAGGAAAATAGGCTTCATGTGAAATAGCGCCCTACTTTGAATAAATAAAGGGGATAATGCATCTTGCACTTTACCTCTTGGGTGATGTGAAAAAAAGTGCGTCTCTTGGGTGTTGTGGAACAAACTGAGCTTTTAAGGGAAAAATAAATAATAGAGGCAAATGTAAATTATAAAACTTATTTCGAATTAAACAGTGGATCAAACAAATCTAATTAAATCTAATTAAACAGTATCTAACAAATATAATTAAGCAGTAAACTTATTCAATCCAAACGCGCGAATCACGCAACACTGTGTTATTAATTCTCAATAAAATCAGACGTAGGTCCGCAAGCTCAAACTTTCTTTCTTTCTTATTGTTTGTATATCATTTCAGTAGAAACGCGCTAAGCGCAATTTGTCTAGCCAGGTGAACATGAAGAGCGGGGGGTGCAGACCCAGTATTTTTTGATGGAATGCATCAACATTTTTATATCTATATATCTACCCGGGCATCACCGGACAATAATGCTAGTATATATATAAAAGAGCTTGTCTGTTTGTTTGTCCGCTATAGAATCATAGACTGTTTCACCCACCGGGACCAAATTCGGCACAGTTAATGTTTTGGACCCTAGAAACTTAAATCAGGAAAAACAAAATTTGGGGCTCAGTTAGTTTTTTAAAATTAATTTTTTAACGATTTTGTGCCCCTAAGCCCACCTCTTAAATGTGGATACAGCCCCTTTACCACAACCCTTCAAATTTGATACGCGGGGGAAAGAGGGGTGATCTGGGGTGGTTTGAGAGTTGGTCTGGGGCTAAGGGGGGGGAGCACGAGGTGTTTATTTTTCTTACGTTTAGTGGAATCGTGAGTCTAAAAAGGTTGAGAACCGCTTCTTTAGACAATTTTAGACAATAGTGCTCAAACAACTTAATAAAATTTGGAAAAAAAAGGAAGAAAAAAAAATTAAGTTTGTCCCATGACCAGTTTTTGGAAGCCTTCTGTTGATCTAAATATATTAATTGTTTGAGGATCATAAAATGGGAAGAAGTTTAAGAGTTCTACAGGTTTTTTCCCCTAAGATCGCTAAACAGAGTTAACATACGATATGTATTTGAATTATTCCGTGAAATCATATAAGATAGATCTTTTAGAGTTTTGGGGATTTAAGCAGTGGGAGGAAAAGCTCTAAATAACTTTCATTCCGACATAACTTTCATTCCGAACTATTTGTCCATTAGATATATTAAGGCATAAGAAAATTAATGAAATTATTTTTAAAGAATGATTGCCCGGGTAGATATATAGATATAAAATTTTTCATGCTTTCCATCAAAAGAATACTGGGTATATTTTTTCAGTAGAAACGCGCTAAGCGCATTCGGTCTGGCCAGATGAACATGAAGAGCAGGGGGTACAGCCTAGTATTTTTTTGATGGAATGCATGAAAATCTTTTTATCTATATATCTACCCGGGCAACGCCGGGCAATAATGCTAGTATATATATATATATATATATATATATATATATATATATATATATATATATATATATATATATATATATATATATATATATATATATATATATATATATATATATATATTTATTTATTTATATATATATATATATATATATATATGTATATATGTATATATATACATACACATACATATATATATATATATATATACATACACATATATATATATACTATATACATACACACACATATATATATATATATATATATATTTATATATATTCATTCTTGGTCCCTTATTCTTGGGATATATGCTATCCCACCTCGTAATGAAAAGGTTAAGTTCAAATAAATACTTACTCCATTGCTGATTCTATTCATGTATTAATAGATATAAGTAACAAATACTAGAGTAGGATATATTAAAACAGTTTCAAAAATAACTATGTTTAGACTCAGGAATTTTTAAAGATGTTTAGAATAGCATTTATGCTTTCATTTGGTTAAGCTGTAATGGGGGGTGGCGCTGTAGTAATGTTACAATGACGTAACTTCTAGGATAGAATTGGCTGCTGTTTCGCCATAACCGTCACTTTTGGAATTGGGGTGTGTATGTATCTTTTACTTTGCATTAGGATTATTTGTGTGCTTGAATGTACGGTGCTTTGAGCCCGTACTGTAAGTTGTGTTTGTCTTTTCATTTTTTTTTTACTAATTGCTTCCTTGGGGGACTCTGGGCCTTCGGATGTCTTTTGGGCTTACATGCATCCTATGCAGAAAGTTCCCCTTGTGGTAACTGATTTGGTTAGGCTCCCTGAGGACGAGACCTGTCGGTTACCTCTATGTTGTTTTATGGTTCAATTCCGGCACTTATACAGAATATTGCCGTTGGTGCGTGGATGCCCAGAGTGCTTGATTTCTGTTTATTTTTTGTCTATATTCGTATTATTTTTTACTATCTCTGTTGGATTATTTATTTGTATTTTATTTCATTATTGGAATATGAAGCTTCTGCGCTATCCTCTATTGAAAATGTTTTATGGTTTCTTTGCAGGATATGTTTTATGTTAAAGTGATTTAGCAGTCTATGCTTGTTTTTTAACTTTTGTTTATTTGAATTGTTTATATTTTTTAATTTATACATATATATATATATATATACTGAAGTGCCACTGAATTAGGGATAGCAAAGCCTATGCAAATTGTGTAGCGCTGCGCATCATGCATTCTCAAGTGAGGGCGCTGTGGTAACTGCATATATAGCGCGTACTGTGGTTGTTCTGAATTAGTTGTTGGAATTGCCAGTATGGATAAACTGCCTGATTTAGACGCCTTCGATCGCGGACAAATCGTAGGTGCGCGACACATGGGCTATTCAATTTCCGAAATCATCAGGCAGCTAGGATTTTCAAGGTCGACAGTGTCAAGAGTATACCAAGAATACATGGATGGTGGAAAAAAAACTAGCGATCGGGCAAACTGCAAAGGACAATTAGCCTTGACAGTGCGTGGTGAGAGACGACTCAGGCGTATTGTACGTAGCCAGCGAAGCCAAACATTAGCTCAAATTACCACCCAGTTTAATTACGGTGCCAGTCGTACAGTCAGTAAATGGACTGTGCAATGCTCGCTTCACAGTATGGGTTTCGGGAGCCGTCGACCTACAAGAGTACCATTGCTCTATACTCGCCATCGGGTTGCACGTCATGCCTGGGCAAGAGAGCACAGAGACTGGAGTGTAGAGGACTGGAAATGAGTAACATGGAGTGATGAGTTTCGATTCCGACTACTTAACGCCGACGGGAGGCTGAGAATATGGCGTCAGGCACATGAAGCCATGGATCCTGCATGCCTGGCTGGAACTGTACAAGGGCATGGTGGCTCAATCATGGTCTGGGATGTTTTTTCGTGGCACAGTTTGGGATCTTTTGTTCGTGTACCAACCTCCCTCAATGCAATTCAGTACGTAGAGTTGCTGGGTGATCACCTCTATCCGTTTATGCTGTTCTGTTATCCACACGGTAATGGAGTTTTCCAGCAAGACAACTGTACCTCTCACAAGTCTCGGTTGGCTACTGGCTGGTTGGATGAGCATTCCTCTGACTTCTCTGTCATGAATTGGCCACCTAGAAGCCCAGAATTAAATCCTATTGAGCATCTTTGGGATGTTTTGGAACACGACGCGAAAGGCCATCACACAGCACCAAAGAACCTTACTGAATTATGGACAGCTTTAGCCAATATTTGGCAAGCCATTCCCGTGGAACGCATCCAGAAACTTGTTGAATCTATGCCTCGTCGTGTGGCAGACGTTATCAAGGATAGAGGAGGCCCAACTCGTTACTAGGTAGGTATCCCTAATTCAGTGGCACTTCAGTGTATATATATATATATATATGTATACATACACATACATATATATATATATATATATACATATATAATATATATATATATATATATATATATATATATATATATATATATATATATATATATATATATATATATATACACTTATATATAAAGAGAGAGCGATTTTGTACGTGGAGGGTAATCTCCAGAACCACAGCACCTATTTGAAAAATTCTTTCACTGTTTGAAAGGTACATTATTCCAGATGGACATAGGCTATATATTATGTATATATGATCGGTAGAAAGAAAGTTAGGGGCTTAATCCTAACAATCTCCATTGTTACCGCTACTGTCCTCTACCGCTTTTTGTGCCGAAGTCTTCAACGATCCTTAGCGTGGTGCTATCGCGGTGGGCTTCTGTTCTGACGTTAGCTGTTCGAAACTAGCCGTTTTCCGGCACGCTTTTTTCTTTTAAAAAATTAACTTTAATTATTAACTAACGTAATATTAATTTGAATATTATTTTAAGAATATTATTTTAAAAAAAATTGAATATTAAAAAAAAACATTCTTTACTTAAAATCCTTTTTTTATTTTTGTATTTTTATTTCAACTCTTAACCTCTTTCTATTATCTATACTTATAAAAAAACATTCTTTACTTAAAATCCTTTTTTTATTTCATCTCTTAACCTCTTTCTATTAATTTGAATACTATTTTAGGCGCTTAAAATAATTAAAAAAACATTCTTTTCTTAAAATCCTTTTTTTATTTTTGAATAAAACTACGGTCTCAAGCACACCTCTTTCTTTTAAAAAATTACTTCTTCTATTAATTTGAATACTATTTTAGGTGCTTAAAATAATTAAAAAAAACATTCTTTACATAAAATTCTTTTTTTATTTTTGTGTTTTTATTTCATCTCTTATTCTAAATTTGGGATACCAATGCGTATCTATACTTCTATAATCTATATCTACATGTATATTTCTATATCTATACTTATATATAAAGAGAGAGAGATTTTGTACGTGGACGGTAATCTCCGGAACCACTGCACGTATTTGAAAAATTCTTTTACTATTTGAAAGGTACATTATTCCAGATGGACATAGGCTATATATTATGTATATCTGATCAGTAGAAAGAAAGTTAGGGGCCTAAATGTTGAGCTGATGCTTCACCTTTACAACTTTTCCTTTGTCACATTTTTAACATTTGAATTTTCTTCGTCAACCATAATCAAGTAACCATAGCAACACATTAAACTACATTTTTATTTATTATCAGTAAAACATTTAATATGTTAAAGATTCAAGTGCAGGAGGTATTGAAAAATACAAAAAGAATTTTTGAAATTGACAACGTTTAAGTGTTTATTGAAGAAAATTACATTTGAAACTACGCTTTTTATGGGACATTTGAGGTAAAAATATTTACAATTTGCTGGCTATCATCTGGAAATTTATTGGTATAATACTTCAGAACTTTATTTATAAACTTTATGTTTTTGAATTTATGTACAATTTTATGCACAATTTGCGTAAATCGAACTTGAATTATTGAACTTTATTCAAAAACCAGTGTGTTTCATTGAAACTGTGAAATTTATTGATTATTTCTAATAGGTCTATGTTTGTTCCTTTATAAATGAAAACGTATTGCTTCAATTGAGCTGAAATTTTGTATATGTATAGTTGATAGTTCAGATTAATACATTGGCATATTATTTTGTGAAAATCGGGCCCCGTAGTTTTTTAATTAATGTTTTAATGATTTTGCCCCTAAAAGTTGCTCATTTCGACAGCTTCCGCTGCTGTCCTCGCTGACAACGAGACAATGGAGTCGAATCGTACCAAAATCGGCACTCGGGTGGCCCCGGACACGATTCAGTGCCTGACGTAGCCGAATTTTTAATTTTTAATTTTAAAAAAGTTATTAAATTTTTGTGCTATTTTTGGTGTTTTTTTGTGTGTGGACTCTTTTTGTAGCGGATAGGCTATAAGGCCAAATCGTATCAAAATCGGCATGCGGGTGGCCCCGGACACAATTCAGTGCCTGACGTTACAGTTTCCAATAAAAATTTCTTTTGCCATCACCATGAATAAATCCCAAGGTCAAAAATACAAATATATTGGACTTGACTTACGGGAAGATTGGTTTACTCATGGACAATTATATGTTGGTCTCTCTAGGTCAGGAAATGCGGAGAATCAATTTGTTTTAAAACCTCAGAAAAACAAAAATTTGGTATACCATAAAGTTTTAATACAAATTATACCTTCCTAATATCTACTTAAGATCGATAATTGTTCAACCCGCACAAAGTCGGGACGGGCCGCTCGTATATATACATATATATACATACACACACACATATATATATATATATATACATACACATACATATATATATATATATTTATATATATATATATATATATATACATATATATATATATATACATACACACACACACACACACACACACACACACACACACACACATATATATATATATATATATATATATATATTCATTCTTGTTTCCGTATTCTTGGGATATATGCTATCCCACCCCGTAATGAAAAGGTTAAGTTCAAATAAATACTTACTCCATTGCTGATTCTATTCATGTATTAATAGATATAAGTAACAAACACTAGAGTAGGATATATTAAAACAGTTTCAAAAATAACTATGGGATTTAGCATAGTATTACACTGGAGTACTACAAAGGAAATTGCAAAATTGAGTTTTGTTTTATTAATATGGGACTTGCGATTGATGCTTAAGCATACATGTTTGATATCAAGCCTAACAATTGTGGGCATGAGGGAACTCATCCTCAGGAACAAGCATGTCAATTTGTGTCATAATCTTTTGGTTGTGAGAGTAATTAATTCAATTTATACTTATTTTAAGGGGGCCCTACTAGAATTTTTTTTGTTTATTGAAAAGGAAGTCTCCTGGCACTCCCTGGGCGATCTCACGGCACCGTTTAGTGTTGGAAATCACTGTGATACCATTAATGAACATGAAGTGTATTCCTGCTATTTGCAAAAATTGAAACTTTTGATTATTGTTCATTTTTAAGACAAAGATTCAAAATATTTTAATTAATGTCTCATTGGGTCGAATAATTTACAAGAGGTGAAAAGTTATAACAAATGAAAAAAAATAATTATTTTGCCTATAATTGGTAAACTGCTTTTTTTAAATATGTTGCACAAATTTTGCTAATTTATAAATTGTTTCTTTTTAGGCACGTGAAACATGTGATGTTTCCAGAAATATCTATGCAAACTTTGCTATGAAAATCATGGAAATTTAGGTAAGTTATACTCAAATTTGTTACCATAAACAAAGTAGTTAGTTCTTAAGTAACAAGTGCTCATTACCTACTCTAGCGATAGAACAGACGATGTCTCGTAATGAACAGTAGGGTGGACCGAAAAAAACAGTACTGCTGTAAATACAGGACAGAAAAACGGTGTCATTATACTATTGGAAAAATATCTTAATCGACCGTTAAAGTGGTTTGTGTGCCTACTACATGCTGATGAATTACCACTCCGTCATCTTTTCGCCAGCCTCGATGGTACCATGACAGGTCCAAATAGTTTTCAGGAAACATTGGAAAAAGGCTTGAAAAGTGCCTAGAATATAAAGTGGTGACCTTTGAAGCTGTAAGTTCAGAATTGCCGGATGTTAATTCTGAATTATTAAGCACCAATCAAAAATATTTATAGGAAATGTGCGCAGCTATTTCTTGGTGGCACAATCCCGCCTAGCTTAGCTAACAGAGATCCAAGAAAACTAGCACATTCCCGATAGCTTACTTGTGCAAACAGGATTCTTCGTTTATATGTAGGAACAACGAAACCATCGGTCAACCTCAAAGAACTTGTCGATTTTATTATGAAAGTGTACGCACCAACCTGGTTTGACATCAAGAATAAACCTTCTTGTAAATATGGGCCTATCCGCGTTTATTATATGGTTAGAAGGTCTTCGTATATGTAACACAAGCTGAAGAGAATTGTATGAAAAACTATTTAACGAAATTTATTCTTTGCGCACCTTAAAAATTTGTTGCTAGCTATGTTACAAGACAAGGAGTTACATATAAGAGAACTAGCTATTCGAAGAATATTAAAAGCAAGAGAACAGACCAAAGGCAAAAAAGTACGCGTGTTTCAGCTTCCTGAACTTCAGATCAGAGCATCACATTATTACGATTTGATAAATTGGTGGAAAGAAAATGTTACCGAACCACCAATGACGATGAAATACAGTGATACGGAAATAAAGACTAGGATTTCTTCAGGAGACAATTTCCTGTATTTTAAGAAGTTTCCTTGTCACATACAGGCAGTAGAACGGTGTGTAAAGCTAGTAACGGAGACTGCATTAACTGTTTGTGGTTCAGAGGCAAGAGACGGTTATCTAAGAACGAAGATAAAAGCTAGGCAAGACTTGCTACTTTTTGAGACAAAATCTCCATATTTTCACGAAAAACAAAGTCCAATGAACTTCTGAAAATGATACTTAAACATTATTAAGAAGGAGTCTATTACTTAAATGCTTTTTAATATAATATATTTAATTTGCGTAACAAATAAAAACAAATAAAAATGTATAATTGAGTTTTATTACCATCTTTTTAAATGTCGCCTTTTTATACTACTTTTCAAAACTTCAATTCTAGTGCGCCACCTGAAGATATTTTCAAAACAGGTTGAAACTTTGCACTTTTGCATCTTGGGCCATGGGTCAATGATTGATGATACAGGAAAGAAAAAAAATAATAAAAAGTTTTTTTCGCTCCACCCTAATGAACAGTTATTCAGTTGCACAATAGATTTAAAAAATGGTTACATGTTGCTGATTAGTCAATAGTTCACATAAGGTCTAGGAGCATTAGTGTGATTGTCGCAATGAACAATTCATGAATGCGAGAGTTTTAACGACCTCACATTTGTGAATTGTTTATTACGCCAATCACACCAATACTCCTCTACCTGATGATGGACTATTGACTAGTTCGAAACGTGTAGCCATCTTTTTGATTTTATTGTAAAATTGAAAGAGTGTCCATTACGTGTTTGTTATCTACAAGTGTCCTGTAAAGGAAAAATCGGGCCTCTTTTATAATGGAATATACTATTCCCCGCTCTTACGCTTCTCTTAAAAAATACCTGAAGAAATATTGTCATTATTTTTAAAGATGTTATGACTTATATAACTGTACGAAGCAAAATTAAATGACATTTAAAATCCCCTTGCAGACCATCAAGTTTGCTGCAAGACTGTCAAATAATAGACCATGGCCAGTACGCGAAATGCTCTTTGCATAAAACGTTGAGAATATAGTAGGAAATATGGAATAAACTAGATAAAAAATGAAAGAAAAAACATAGAATTAATGTATAAAAGTTTTACCAACCTTATTGTCCTTTATTTTCTCATTTATCAATTTATTATTCGTCTATAACAGGCGGGGCTAAGATAAAATGAGAACAGGAAAATTTAAATTTGATATGAATGAAATTTTAAGCGTTGTTTTTTCTAATGCTTTTATTAAATATATCATTCACCAGTTGTTAGAATAGTTGATATTTCTAAATTCTGAAATAGTTTTAATAGCTTTAATAATTATTTTTATTTTAGTTATCTCGTAAAATTATTCAAATCCGGCGTATACTGGGTTGTTGCAGTTTGCAGCAATTCATTTAAATGTTGATTTGTCAACACCGAACGCTGTTTATTTGTTTATTAACCTAAATGTAGAACACAAGAAATTCACAGCTATCAGAATACCGTCTGCCGCACTGGAGGAAAAAACTATCAGCTGTACCACTAGTGAATGTTATTTGACTTGCCGTTATAAATTCAAAAATTTAGCATTGAACCAAGAGCCCAGGCTCACGAGCCACATTTTGGCTACTCCTGGGTCTATAACATTAACTACAACAAGAATTGAGCCTCTAGGTTTTAGGGTTAACAACGGTCGGGTCAACAAAAGTCAGAGGAATGTGCTGACCTTTGCAAAATCGAGACATGTTTTGATTTCGGTCTGCATAATTCTCGTGAATAGTAAACTATGTGACCACAGTGCTCTCAAAATATCATGATGTCCGTGAACGAACCTCTCAATGTATCATTTAAAATTTTAAGTTCCTCAGAAAAAAGGTAAAAAAAAATTTCTGTAAAATAAACAGATGCATTTCAAACCTGTGGCTTGCTTTGAACATAAAAAAAAGCGTGCAGTGGTAAAAGTTGTCGGAGAGTTCTCAAAATCTGTAGGGTGTTTAGTCATGTCTTTTAAACATTGTTAGTCGAATTACGGGTGTCCAGTGCAAACCGTTGGAAATGTTAAAAATAACTATTTAAGGATAGGGCAAAACCAAAATTAATTTGCCCTATCCCTTCAAAATTGTGATTTTTTTCTCAACTGTGAGTCATTCCCCAGGATGAAAACGAAATGGCACTACAATTAAGTGCTTAAAATATCGGCCCAGAATGGCGATAGTGAGGTGAATTGGTGTTTTTAAGGAGTCAAAAATAGGAGGGAGTGCGTTGCGGAGGCTTCAAAATTGCGATGTTTTCTGAACTGTAAGCCATTTCTCAGAATGATCAACGATATGGCACTGTACTTAAGTGCTTAAAATATCGGCCCAGAATGGCGATAGGGGGGTGAATCGTTGTTTATAAAGAGACAAAAGTAGGAATAAGTGCAGTGTGGAGGATTCAAAACTGTGATTTTTCCTGAACTGTGAATCCTTTTCCGGGATGAAAACGTATGGTACTGTACATTAGTGCTTAAAATATCGGCCCAGAATGGCGATAGACAGGTGAATTGGTGTTTTTAAGGAGACAAATATTGAAATGAGTGCAGCGTAGAGGTTCAAAAATTGTGATTTTTCCTTAACTGTGAGTGGTTCCCCAGAATGTTAAACAATATTGCACTGTACTTAAGTGCTTATAATATCGGCCCAGAATGGCGATAGGGAGGTGAATTGGGTTTTTTTTTTAAGGAGACAAATATTGGAATAAGTGTGTGGAAGCTTCAAATTGAGATTTTTCCTGAACTATGAGCCATTCCCCAGGAAGAAAACGATATGGCTATATATTTAAGTGCGTAAAGTATTGGCCCAGAATGGCGATAGTCAGGTGAATTTGTGTTTTTAACGAGACAAATATTGGAATGAGTGCAGTTGGGGGGGGGGGAGGGTCTTAAACATTCCCCCAGTTTCTAAATAAGATGAGAAAGGTTTTTGTATAAATTTACCTAGAAGAAATTTAAAGGAAATTGCTATTTATGGTATTAAATTACTGATTAGTGAAAACAGTTAGTAGTAAAAATGTTTCAGATTTTTGTGTTATTTAACGCAATTATGATGTAAGTTATACTTGCATATGAAATTTCAGACCAATAATAAATTAGTCATTTCAATGAAACACAACTTTACATGTAACTTTTATTGGGGTACAGAGAATTTGAATTTTATTTTAAGTGGGGAAACTTGCCTAAAAATATTTACTCTCAGTTTAAACTGTTGGTTAAGGGATCTCAAATGTACTTTTTCGTAGACTAAATTAATTTTAGGTTCGCAATTTTTTTTTCGCCTTTTTTGCTCAAAAAATATTAAAAAATTTAATTAATTAGACTTTTAATTCATAGCAAACCCTTTACATTTCATAGTGTCTTGTTTTACTCTTTAAAAAGAGCATGAAGTTTTCTACATAATTAATATTAACGTAATTATAACTTAATAAGGGATTTTTCTTTTCGAAGATACTTTTACACGGAGTTAAGCTTTTCGTACACATTTTTATTTGAAGAATGAAAAACTATCGAAAAGAATTTATTCTTTAGTTTGGTTTGGAAATAGAAAAGTATGTCTTAGAAACCCAAGAATACAATATTTAATTATGAGTAGCTTTAACTTTTAAAATAAAAAAATATCATTTACTTTGTTTCTCGTAAGTTAGCAAGAAATTTTTCTTTTGTTAAGAGAAATTGCTTTGATGATATTCGTCTTTCGTCTAATTAAGATTCCAAAATGTCTGTAAAATTTAGTAAGAAAATATTCTGTATATTTGATAAATATTATTTAAACATTCTTTAAAAACTTTTTTTAGTTACAATGGTAGTGCGTTGTGGATCGAACTTGGGGTGTTCAGTTTGAATCCCGACGAACCCCATTAAATACCTTCGTGTTTTTGTTGTTGTTACTAATCCCTCCTGATCTAGAGGCGCTAGATCAGGTCCATGAATTCATATATCCTCAGTAGATCCATCAAATGGCGAAGATTGGTAATGAAATCCTCCCTAGATAAGTTTAGACAAGTTAGGATGTGACCAGGAGTGGTCTGCTCATGATTAAACTTTTTACAAGAGGGAAAGGTTTTGTTTAGGTGATCAAATTTTAGGCACCTGAAGTGGCAACTTGCAAACCTAAAGATATCAGTCTGCTAAGAGCCCTTCCAGGGCAGACACCTATGTACCAGTCATGGACCTGGGACGATCTCCAAGTACTCTGGATAAAAGATTACCTTACGGACTATGCCTCCAGATAAGTAAGAGCCGAAGAAGTTGATGAATTTTCAGCGGCACCCTCCTTTGCTAGGATGTCAGCCATCTCATTGCCAAATTGGCCCACATGAGAGGGGGACCCATTGCAAATGGATATCATGTTTTATAGGAGAGACGATCTAGCTGGTGCAAGATAGACAAGCCGTATCTGTCACCAACTCTCGTTCAGTTGCTCAAATGCTGGATGGAACTGCGACTATCTGTATAAATCCATATATCTTGATACATATATGAACTCGACATCATTTCGAACAAATCTCGAAACCTCCTGTATGGCAAGTAATTCCGCATGAAAAACAGAATATGAGCCAAGATTTCTAAAATAGATTTTAACTGTATCATTTGGGTACTTGATGAATATTCCACTATCAGCTCGATTCTGATCATCCTTGCTATCATCCGTAAAAATCTGGAGAGCATTCTCTGAAATGCTCAATGTGAAATGATGTAATGTGTGCAATAGACACTTATGCCATTATCCTCCTTAGATATTTCTGGAAGGCCAGTCAATTTCTTATGAGAAGCATCCAAAATATGTAGGTTTCGTTTTAGATCCAGAGATGATGTTAAATAAGCATTTCGAGGCTTTAAGACCAGAAGTTGAAAATGACTCAGTATCCTTAAATATATATCTGGATATGACTGGGGAGCAGATGCCGCCACTCTCAGGACAAGTTTTACGTATTTAGTTAGATCTAACATGGAATACGGCTACCAAGTCTATTCTTGGGCTTCTACCACCAATCTTCAAAAGCTGAAGAGAGTTCAATTGTGCGCGGGTCGCATTGTTGCCTGCGTAACTACTGCCCAAGCAAAATTGTTTTATATGAGACTGACATCCAGCTACTAAACATGAGAAGAATTCTTAACCTTTTGAAATATTTTAACAAACTTCTTAGCTATGGTATACAGAAGAGAACTGCTGATTACTTGCAAAACTGGAGAAACAATCAAAGATTTAAAAAGGATAGTACTTTTTCGCGTGCTTTCTCACTGAATACTGTGGAAGAGAATATAGAGCCCCACTCCATTAAATCTTCTATCGACACCTTGAAGGGTTTCCCTAGAGGCTTTTTTCACCCTGAACTTTTATCCTATGCCAATGAAAAGTCCCATTTTCCCGGATACCTGCGGCAACTGGCAATTGCGTTGATAAACAACGTTTAAGAGCATGCTCTCCAGAATTTTACGGATGATAGCAAGGATACCTTCGTGTCTAGGCTGGATATGGGCACGTTGAATTTCTGTGGCATCATGTGGCATTATAACATAACGGTTAAATAATTCATATCGTTCTTTTGTTAATTTACATGATAGTTCACTAGTAGATTATTATGCAAATAAGATTCTTTGATAAACATCGGATATATGTATATATATAAATAAATATATATATATATATATATATATATAGATATATATATATATATATATATATATATATATATATATATATATATATATATATTATATATATATATGTATATATATATATATATATATATATATATATATATATATATTATATATATATATGTATATATATATATATATATATATATATATATATATATATATATATATATATATATATATATATATATATATATATATATATATATATATATATGTGTGTGTGTGTGTGTGTGTGTGTGTTTGTTTGTGAAGAGAGGATAAACAAACACATCGGTCATATGACAACATCATTAATTAAATGTAAAGGGACCTTGGTTATAATGGAATATCGAATCCTAATGGCTTATATTCTCGTATTAATGAAAGATAATGTTTCAATATTGACCATTATGTTATGCATTGTGTTAAGTATGAATTATGTTTATAAAACATGGTAGTTTAAATACTTTTGATTCCCTAGTCATTCAAATTTCTTCTATGATCATAAATTTTAATAAATTTTGCTTTATGTTCCATCATGCTAGCTATTGATGCATTTCATAATATTTTTCATGTTTAAGGTAAAGTCAACTAGGTTTTATGCAGTTTTAAAGCATCAACGTGAACATAAATTTTATTCCTACAGGGTCTTGAGATCCTTGCATATGTCGTTCCTCAGAGATAAAAAAAACTTACCGTTATGACAAATATATTAAAATGAGAAAAATATCGGTTGTTTTTAATTTAATATAATGCTTAGCTTGCAATGTCTTGTGCAAAATTTTTTATCTATCTGTTTTGAGATTCAAAACTGAAATTTTGAATTCATCAAGCAATTTTCTTTATATATTTCGCAAAGAAGTTAAGGTATTCATTGAAGAAAGACTCATCCGTGAACATTTTTTTAATGAAAGCGCAAAGAAGAAATACCTACAGTTTTTGTTTCCATTTATGTAAGATGTTGATGAATTTGAATTCATGCGCTAGAAAAGAAGTAGTGTGTTCTTTTATAAATAGATTTATAGATAGTAGGGAATGAAACAGATGTACACTAAATGTACCTTACGTTATACATTTTCTTTCAAACTTAATCGAATTTTGGAAATTTTTGTAATGCTAATCTTATTTTCCAGAGAAAATAATTTTTTTTTGTATGCATTTGTACATTTGTTGCTCTCGAATGTTGTATGAAACACAAATTACTTTATAATATAAGAAAAATGTAAGCACTTTTTTTCTGTACAAAAAAGAGAGCTTTTTCACTTTCATGCATTCATAATTAAATATTTCCAAAATATTGAATATTAATATTAAAATCTTAATCAGTAGTTTTTTCTCATTAAAGAAAATTATTTTATGAAAGACATTAAAGTTCAGAATGCGTATTATGTTTACATGCTCATCTAAACTCCTCTTATGAGTTAAGAACATCACTTGGTTTTCCAGATGGGAGCAAAAACTTTTGCATCTCCAAAATGTGAAAAGTTTAGGAGAACAGTATTTTTTTAAGTCGAAATATATGGTCATGTGCATTGCTTTTCGATTAGTCGATTACGTGATATCTCCATTTTGCTGGAATAAAATAAAAAAGACGGTATATATATATATACAGATGGAGTACAAAATAATACGAACACCGGTGAAAAAGTATGACGTATGTCACACGTGCAGTACAGCCGCGCCACCTGTAACAGAAGTCTGCCACCTAGTGAGCGTGAAGAGGAAGGTATCAGTCTCTCAACAGCAGTCACCTGCGTTGCATGCTTCTATCGAACTGTCTGTGATAAGTTGAAATATCAGACCTTTCAGAGTTCCAAAGAGGAATGATAGTTGGAGCGCGTTTAAGTGGAGCATCGGTTACGGAAACAGCAAACCTTTTGGGGTTTGCAAGGAGTACGGTATCAGCCGTTATGACAGCGTACACGAAAGAGGGTGAGACGACGTCTTCAAAGCACAACAGTGGCCGAAAGTCCAAGCTTGCTGATAGGGATAGACGGGTCTTGAAGCGCATAGTAGCCCGAAAGCACAAGCAATCGTTACCCGAGATAACATCCGAAATGAACAGTCATCTCCAGGACCCCGTTTCAACAAAAACTGTCAAAAGGGAACTTCATGCTACGAACATTTATGGCAGAGTGGCAATTTGTAAACCCTTGGTGACAGCAACTAATGCTTTCAAGCGACGCCAATGGTGCAGAGATCACAAAGGCTGGTCCCCACAGCAGTGGCAACAGGTAATATGGTCAGATGAATCGTCATTCACCCTATTTCAGACGACCGGACGCGATTATGTCTGGAGAACGCCCAAAGAAGCGTTTCATCCTGAATGCCTCTTGCCAATTGTGAAGCATGGGGGTGGCTCCATTATGGTATGGGGTACGATATCTTGGCCTAACATCTCGCCTGGCCCCCTCAGTCTCCGGACTTGAATATTATTGAACATTTATGGCAATATTTGGTGTCCAAACTTAATCCCGATTTCCACCTCCATCCGGACTTTCGGAATTAGAGACCGCTCTGAAGGAGGAATGGCTTAATATTCCTTTAAATATTGTCCATGACTTTTATGTATCTATCCCACGTCCCATTAAATCTGTACTTCAGTCAAATGGTGGTCAAACCCCCTATTAATAAAGATTTTCCATTATTTCTCAGGTGTTCGTATTATTTTGTCCACCCTCTGAATATATATATATATATTTATATATATATGAAATGTAGGTACGTCTCGGACGATTCGTGAACGTAGGTAGTGTCGTGGCGGCCAAACACTCGAGGAAAGAACAGGAACACACTGAACAGCTGGAGTATTTTATTCCATGGAAGTATACGTCAAGACATTAAAAGAGATACACGGCAATACATATTTGAACGAAATAGCACACGCTGATTACAAGCTGATGTTTAAACAATAACGGCAACGGACAGCAACGAGACAAACGCAAAACAGAGGGGACAAGGGGCAGAGAAGCGAGAGAGAGCGAGAAGCTCAATGGAGCTCAATGGAAACAGTGTCGTAACTACGTTACATGGTCCACGCCCGCCAACGTACATATTCATAGTGAATGACCAATAGTTAGAAAGATGAAAGCAGATAGGTTGAATTTGGATAAGGGAGATTAAACAAAACTGTTTTGTAAAATAGAAGGAAGTTTAATGTTAGTATGAGAAGCAGTGCTTGCATTGAGCAGTGCAAGTAAAGAGAGAATTAATACATGATGATAAGAAAAATGACTACAGAAGTAGATAATGAGATTATCTAACAGTTAAATAAATAATAATATATATATAAAAATTATTAGAAATTGAATATTTATTTATGCATTTTTTATATTAAATTAAAAGAGAAGGAAGAGAAAAAATAAAAATAAATAAATACAGAGAACGGCTCTAGGCCGTCTTCTGTTTGCAGGGTCGGCTGGGTCATAATTGGCGAGATTAGAGAGTAGATCATTATCTAATGAATTGTGAAAGTTTACAGTTAATTTTTGAATATAATTTGGAAAAAAAGGAGACCAAGCTCCTCGTGAATATCAATATTCCTAAAATACCACGGCGCATTTACTATTTGTCTAATGGCAATGTTTTGAGCTGCTGAAAGCTTTTTGATATGGGTATCTGCTGCATATGCCCAAGCCGGCTCTGAGTAAGTTAAAAGTGGCCTAAGGAAGGATTTGTAAATGAGCAGTTTATTATTAATTGATAATTTACTGTTACGAGCAATAAGAGGGAATAAGAGTCTTTTCGTAGCTCGAAACTAATCCCTGATCTGTGCAGTGTGGTGTCTCCAAGTGAGATTTTTATCAAGAGTAACTCCATGGTATTTAACTGTATTAGACCAGGGGATAATACTGTTACCAATGAGAAGTTTATGTTTGTCAATAGTGCGTTTGGTTTTGTAAGTGAACATAACTGCGATGCATTTTTCAGTGTTGATTTTAATTTTCCGTTTATCGAGCCATTTTTGGATGGATATCATATGATCATTTAGGTACTTGACAGCGTATTTTGGGTTGGGATCAGTAGCATAGATGGCGGTGTCATCCGCGAAGATAGCAATATTAGTTTTTACATATTGGGGAAAATCGCTGACATAGACGTTGAACAAAATTGGAGCAATAATAGAACCTTGGGGAAGTCCGCTATAGAAATTTAGTTTGGTAGAAAGATTATCTTTAATTTTAATTTGGAAAGTGCGATTATTTAAGTAAGAGATAATTAATTTAATGAGGTGGGGGAAGTTATAATTAATCAGTTTATGGATAAGACCATCAATCCAAATTTTATCAAAGGCTTTGCTAACATCAAGGAAAAGGGCTGATGTAGAATATTTATTAATTTTAGAATTGGCAAGATGCTCAACAATACGATAAACTTGGTGCGGAGTGGAAAGTGATTGGCGAAAACCAAATTGGTAAGGGATAATGATATTGTTAGAGTTAAGATAATTATTGATTTCGATAGCAATAAATTTTTCAGTGATTTTACTAATAGTATTGAGAAAGCTAATTGGCCGATAACTATCGGGTGAGTTCTTATTTTTCCCAGGTTTAGGTGTTGGCACAATTATAGAATTTTTCCAACTTTGAGGAAAGTAATTCAGTTTAAAAATAGCATTAATAAAGGCAGTAATTTTGAATATGTATTTAAGGAGAATGTTTTTAAGCATAGTGCTAATGATTTGGTCCTCTCCAGGCGACTTTCGTTTAGGAAGTTTTTTCTTTAACACTGGAGGGGGGAATGCAAATTTCGGCGTTGAGGAAGTTGGTAGAAATAAATAAATTAATATTGGTTTGAACAATGCTTTCAATACTAGTATTGGGGCTAGGATTAAGGGTGAAGTTATTTGCAAGAGTATGAGCAATGAGCTTAGATTTATCTGAGTCGGAGTAAACAAAGTTATTACTATTAGGGTCTTTAAGGGGGGGGGGACTGAGATTAATTTTTTTAAGCGTTTAGAGGTTCTCCAAATGGAATTGTAATGTCCAGAGAAATAATGTAGTCTTCGCAGCTTTTGTTGGCTTTGTCGTGAATGTAGTATTTCAAGTCTTGCTGGGCGTTATTCATAATGGTTTTATTTTGTGTAGTTTTATTACTTTGCCAATTTTTACGTGCTCTATTTCTATTATTAATGAGAATCTTAAGTTGTGTGTCAATGCGAGTTTTATTGTTAGGGGGATTAATTTTAGTATTCTTATTTAATGACGTGATAATGTCTTTAGTTATGTTGGTGATGAGGTTGTCAATATCTTTATGTGTATTAATAACCGGATGTGTAAAGGGGTTATAATTCTTTTCTAAATTTGTGTAAAGGGCATGTAATTCATTTCTAAATTTATCCCAGTTAGTGTATTTGGACTGAGTGATAATGAGAGGATTAGTGTCAAGTGGGATGGTAAGAACAACAGGGTTGTGATCAGAGGAGAGGTTACAGAGGGTTCAATGCTGATATTAGGGGGGAAGCCTTTAACTAGGGAACAATTGATAATGCTTTTACTATACTTAGTAAAGTGGGTGGGAGAGGAGGGGGGCGATAACATCGAATTCGGTACTAGTAGTAAAATTATAAATGATGTTACCGTAGGAGTTATTGATTTTACAATTCCACAAGAGAGAGCGAGAATGCGCGAAACTACTTTTTATACTATGGGGGGGGGGCGCTAGGTGTTTAGAATTCTATAATTGGTTAGAAACGGACACATGATTTACCACGAGAAGATATGATTCATTTCCACCCGCCTGTTAATGGGTAGGAGGCTAAAAATAACTTTACAGCGAGTCCGGTAAATGGATAATTTAGTTGGATGGTTCATTTATTCCTAGGTCTCGATTTGGAATAGGGGCTGTGCTTTATTGACAAGAATTTAGAATACGTGACAGGTAATAATGATGAGGCGTTATCGTTACACACACAGACACGCAAACAAACACACACACACACACACACACACATATATATATATATATATCGAAGCAAAGAAAGAAAATATATAGGTAACAGTGGTAGATGTATAAAATTCTTTACTGGAATATTTTCGAAAGAGTCTATATGTATATAAAGATGGAATTAATTTTGATCTGTGTAACTCAACTGTTCTTCATAAATGTTACTGCTTCAGGGAACAAATTACGCTGATAACAAAGTTCTATATTTAGTAAACTCATATTGATAAAAAAAACATTGTTAGGGGTACATTTTTGCCTTAAAACCCCTATTCACAACTTGTTTAGTGGATTAGCAATGATGTCGTGTTGAAACTGTCATAAGTTAATCAGGAAATAAGTAGCTCAGATATCTAAGTAACTTATCCCTTATTGGACCGACCATCAACTGAACTTAAACCAATCGATTAGACGACATGCCACCTCCAGTTATTCCTTTAAACATCATAGCAGTGTCTATGCACTTGAACACTAACCGTTAGGCTTTTCTTCTGTCCTCGTTGTGAGCTTTGCCTCAGAATTCCTACGGTCGTAACTTCTTAGTTCTCTCTGCCTCGGCAGTACAGTTCAGCTCAAGGTGTGAGCCACTGAAAATAGGTTTTGCCATTTAGAGTTTAAGGAATTATGTACTGTCCTGAAAAATGATTTATTTCGATTCCCTGCAATTCTTTATCTGATATCCTGCAATAGGTTGTAAGCAATAACTATCCACTTAAAGCTTCTTGGAAATGTCTGCTGATCGATTATTTTAGGATATATTCTTCATTAACCTTAAACTTTCTTTTTGAAAAGTAGGCCAATGAACTTTGCAAGTTTCTAATGCTATCCTGGCCATGTTAATGGTTCTTCTAACAGATGGTTATTCCGTATTTGAATTGCAACAATGTTTTTTATTTTTGCTCGTTCATCTACGTTGGAACATCAATACATATGTTAAATATATTAAAATTTCTTGCTGTTTTTATTCGCATTTTTCTATGATATGAATAATGCATACATTTTCCTTTGGAATAAGCATGTGGGTTTTCCTATCACACAATCATTTATGGTGATGTTTTACTCAAGTAAGTTACAGATAGTTACAATTATGTTCTCATCGTTACTTTAATAAAAGTAGAAATTCGGGCATTTCATTTAATTTTTACTACTATTTTCAGTTTCAGCTCTATTAGTTTTGCTCATCAGTTATTCAATTTATTTTTACGAGTCTCTAAATATACTTCCATTTCTTTCAAGCTCTTATTTTCAAGCAACTATTTGTAACGTAACAAATATAGCATCATCAGTGAAAGCATGTCATAAAAACTTATTTTTGAAATTACTATGCGTAGTTTGATTTTTTTTACACTAACTTCAAATAGATATCAAAATTAGTTTTAGAACTGAATGACTGAAAGAATACGAGCTAATTTATTTTGATCACTAGCTAAAGCAACTTGCTACTAAAATAATCAGAAACATTGATTGGAAACTAAAAATTAAAATACATTGGCAGAGGAGGCAAATAAGTTGAATTGTGGTCTTCAGTATTTGGAGCCTGCAGAATGAAAATGATACAACTCGTAATATAAGGTTATTCGCAAAACAAACATGAAGTATATGATAAATTATTATATCTAACGAATAATAGCCTAACGCTGTTTACTATCAATTAACAGAACAACAAAGTGGAATTATTATTGAATACTAAATTATTTTCTTAAAATGTACAAAACATTGATTGGAGAATTGATGTTTGTTTGTTCTTGTTGTTTGCCATTTCCTGGCACTTGCCAATCAAGACATTTGCACATAATCCGGGAATCGTTAGAACACCATATAGGGAACCTTCCCCCCCCCCCCCGTGGTGCCACTTCAATTTTGAAAGAGCATCCCCAGGGACGACATCTGAGGGCATCGTACCTTCCTCACCCACTGATCTCAAAGAAGGACTTTCCGGTCTTCGCATGTATCGTGCCCTTATCCGACCTAGACACGATGATTGGATAACTTTTCTTTACAGAATTTTAGCTAATTAAATTACAAGTACATCATTTCACCATTACATATATGCAATATTTAGTAATGGCAATTATATTTTCACTAAGCGTGGGTAATGACTTCGGTAATCATAATTCTAAGAGCTATTGGATACAAACATTTTCAGGTACTCAAAACATATTAAAACATAAACTGGTTGCTTTTGAAAATCCTATGTTGTAAAAGGTCTCTATTTTCTACACTGTCGAAATTTAAAATTTTACCTTAATTGGATATTCTTGTGTAATTTTTAGCTTAAATTCTAACACGTCAGGTGTTTAATTTCATGTGTCTTACAAAGAAGGTTTTGAAAGGTAATCACGTCGATTATTCTTTAACACAGAACCATCTTCTTTACTTTCATTTCAAAGTATACTTTTTTTTGTTTGTTTGTTTGTCCCTTGTTAGATGAAAATAATATTCAGATAACTTTTTGCATCCATGTCTTTTCGTTAGACATTCCTTTTAAGGCAAGAGCTCTTTTGAAAAAAAAAACAGATCTTTCAATTTTAATTGAAAATGCAGCATTTCCCTGGAACATTCTACTTATTTAAAATCCGAAAGATATTTCTGAATTTTGTAATTTCAATTTTGAAATGTAATTAAGCAGATGTTTGTGTGGCTATAAATATTAGTGTTTTTCTCATATTTTTGAAAAATTTAGAGGCTTAATATGAATATAGCCTTTTTGTAAAATTCTATATAATTTCCTAATGATATCTAAATTAAATTGCACATTCGACTTTTTTATTGTAACTGACTCTTATATCCCGTAGGTTAAGATTGTGAAAAACATAGGTGAGTGTCATTTAATGCTTTAAATAAAACAATTAATTTCATATACGCTTGCTAATATTCTAAATATTTACCACTATTAATATTACATGTTAATATACTAAATTGTCTGTGGTATTAGAAAGCAATAGAATTGAAGGAATGGGGAATTCTAATTTAATTCATCTAAAGACAGGCAATCAGGATAAATTAATATATTAGTCAAAGAATGCAGTATTACATACATTTACTTGGGCCTACTGAAAGACATATGGCTAATAGATGTTGAACTGGGATTTCCTTTAACATAGTCAAACAACTTAGCCAGTTACCGCAGCTCTCTGTAAAACAAACTAAGCTTTACCATCAAATCAGCGTATGGGATGAATTTGAAGATGATAAAATACGAATCAGTTATATTATAGCCATTAACAGAACTCACGAGGAAGTTCAAAATGCTGGCATAACATAGCATAGTATTAAAAAATGACAGGAGTACACACTTGTTTGGCAAAGTCATTTTAATATTTAGAGCTGCTGTGTGGTAACCCTGTTGGGTTCGCTCACCTCAGTCTTAACCGATGGAGAAAAATTTCTCTACAATTTACAGCTACATAAATGCAAATCTATATACTATATGAAACAGTTCCGTAACTGACTGACTCACTGACTGACATACAATGCACAGACCAAACCGCTGAACCTTAAGGGCTGAAATTTTGCATCGCGATTCTTCTTATAGTGTAGGGGTCCTTTATGCAGGGGTGCACAAAGAAAGATTTTTGAAAAATTCTTCTTAGATTTTTTTAAATTAAATTTTTAAGCTGGTTTAGTAACTTTTTTTAAGTTTGCATTTAAAATAATAAATTGAGGGTTATAAAATTTATTTCACAAGAAAGATCATAAAACATCCTTTAAAAGGATATCTTTTTGGAATCTTTATCTCCATTTTCTGATTTTTTGTGATTTTTTAAAGATTAATTTTTAGAATTTAATTTATTAAATGCTGATCACGTGATTTCTTTTTCTGGTACTTTAAATAAATTTATCGTCACGTGCATAACAACTAAATAGACAAAAAAAAAATTTTTCTTACTAATGCGGCAGACGATTGGACATTATCCAAAAAAATCTTAAAATGCAATAAAAGATATTATGTTCCTCAAACTGTACTATATTAACTGTACTATATTCTTTAGTATGTCCTATTACATTTAATTTGAATATTTTCTTCTACATTATTTTGTCTATAAAAATATTCCGTACGATTTTTTTATAAATATATATATATATATATATATATATATATATATATATATATATATATATATATATATATATATATGTGTGTGTGTGTGTATTTATTTATTTTTTTGCCATTAATTGCATACATTGACCGTTGTATTTAATTTGAATGTACTCCGTAACGAAGAGCGGGTTTTCAGCCAGTCTATATATATAAAACAGTTCCGTAACTGACTGACTCACTGACTGACATACAACGCACATACCAAACTGCTGGCTCTAAAGGGCTGAAATTTTGCATGGCGATTCTTCTTATAGTGTAAGGGAAAAAAAGTTTTTGAAAAATTCTTCTTAGATTTTTTAAAATTAAATTTTTAAGCTATTTTAGTAACTTTTTTTAAGTTTTGTTAGCGAGTTACACTAAAGACTACTCGTGAAACGAATCATGTACTTGTCTTTCCGGGTATTGCGTCATTTGTTTTAGACCGGTTTGATCATAAAACCTGATAACCGGATCAAATCTTTAATCGAATTTCCACAGCTGTGAAGAAGCTACCGTAAATAATTTATTATTCAGTTTCCAGTAGTTGGTGCGTTTTAAACAAACCGGATCGTTGAATATCATTAGATGAGGCGTATATAAGGCTCACATACGATTCAGTAATATACCGTTGAGTAGATAGATAATGAAGCTGAGGACAATCTGAAGAAAGGTAATGTTGATTTATAGTTTAAGTTTAAGACGCAGTAAAGAAAATAGAATAAGGGGCTAACAGTCTTTGCCTATGCCTAACTTGAGGTAATTCCATCACAGTGTATAGACACTGTTGTTTGTATATATGAGACTTGTTTTTTTTTTAATGAATTTAGAGAACGCTATTGATTGATATGGATATTTTATTGTTGAAGATTGTTAAACTAACTTTTAATATTTTAAACAAATAAATTTGAATTGTTATTGTTGAAAAAGTCTTGTCGTCTATGCTTTCATCAATAGTTTTAATGTATACCTATTGTAACAAACAACGTTTCTTCTGCGATTTTACTCTGCAATTTAATTATTAGGTTTTTTGTTGACGTGCTCGTTTCACGTGCACGCTGACAATAAAAGAGGTTATGGGCCAGATGTTACTGAAGGTATATGACTATAAAAGCTAAATAGGCAATGACCAGATGTTATTGACGGTATACGCTCATAACAACTGAAAGGATTATTAGCAACAATGTTATTACAATATTTCGCCCATGAAAATAATATGTTTTTACGTTTTGATACTATATCAGTGGCCCTGAAGATGGGGGGGCGTTGAATGGAATTGAAGTAAGTTTAATGTTGATGCATATTAACATAGACGACAAGTGAAGTTTATTTTGTATTTTGAAAGAATTTGAAGTTTTGAAAAGTGAATTTCGGGGATACAATTAAAATGCAGACCCAAATAGAGAAGCTGAACGCAACAAATTACGGGAATTGGGCTGAAGATATGAGGTACATTCTTATGGAGCGTGGATGTTGGGGCATAATAGCAGGCACAGAGCTAGTACCAAAACTTAAAACTAAGAATGAAAAAACGGAAGTTGAAAGCACAGCGAGTAAAGATACCGATACTACAAGGAGTGTAACTACTCAGGTAGAGTATCCGGGTCCTGAAGTTACATATCGTGACGTTAGGGATTATAATCTCCGTGCAGGAACCGCAATTTCATTGATTTATTTAAATATTTCCCCTGAATTTCGGAAAATAGTGGAGGGAATAGAGAATGCCCGAGAAGCATGGCTCAAATTAAAATTATTTTTTGAACCCGACAATAGGTCGAGGCATATGCAACTGATTAATGAACTATTTTCTAGCAGAATTCAACCACATGAAAAAATTAGCCTGTTTGCAGCACGTTTAACGAGAATTGTTGAAAAATTACGAGGTATAAACCAACCAATTAATGAAATTTACGTTAGTTTTCAGTTATTACGCTACTTACCAGAAACTTATGATAGCATTTCACAATCCATATTACGATGGCCAGAAGAAAAATTTAAATTTAAGGACATACTCGTAGAACTGGTAGCTGAGGAAGATAGACTGACGGTACGAGAACAAGACCGTAACAAAATGCATGAAGTCAAAGCTTATTCTGCAGTCACACGCAAGAAAAATATGACATGTTTTAGGTGTAATCAGGTGGGACATATTAAAAGAAATTGTTTCAATGGAAATCCCGTTAACGAGTACCAACAGAGACAGCGTGTTCCACCAAGAAATACATCACCTTATCGGAAGAGTACGGCAGTTAGAAGTCATTCCCCTGCACGTGGAATAAGTCCTGTGCGTTATAAATCAAAACCAAATTCAGCAAATAAGAAGGTGAGATTTCCTTCGATTAATCTTGTGCAAACTTATGTGAGTAATTTTGAAGAATCTTCGAATTTGTGGACTTTCGACACTGCTGCTAGTCATCACTTTTGTAAAGTGAAGGAGTGGTTCCAGGATTTTGAGGAAATAAAGGACGATAAATTATCCGTAGCTATCGAAGGAGTGACATTCCCGATTACAGGTAGAGGGACAATTCAGCTACAGTTTGGCTCCAGAACATTCCATTTGTACAATGTCATGTATTCACCTAATCTTAAGTTGAATTTAATTTCAGGTTCTGTTTTAGACAGACAAGGTCTCAGGTTCGAAGGCGGTCAAGGTATGGTAAGAATTAAAAACCGGTATGATAAAACTGTTTTTTTTTGCCAAATTAAAGAATGGTTTATATCAGGTTTGTCCTAAAAATCCCCGAGTTGCCAGAATAAGAGAGGATTGCAGTGCTTGTGTGGCCAGGAAAGTTGACGATGAACTGGTACATCGAAGGTTAGCACATATAAGTCCATATGTAGTCCGGGATACAATTAGGAAACATGCCATAAAGGGGTTGGAAAAATTTGAAGATCATAATTTTGACTGTGAAACCTGTACACTTAACAAGTTCAGACGGGTTAGTTTTAAATCTGTAAATTTTAGACGCTCTAAATATCCCAATGATTTGATCTATATGGATACTTGGGGTCCTTGCAGTACTATTGGTCGCAACGGTGAAAAATATTTTTTATCGATTATAGACGACCATTCACGTAAGTGCTCTGTTTACCCTATGTGTGAAAAATCTGAGGTTTTCCGGATTTTTAGAAATCATGTCGCTCGTGCAGAGAGGTTCCTAGGGCGGAAAATAAAAAGTATCCGTACCGATAACGGGACTGAGTTTGTAAACAATAATTTTACACAATTTTGCAATGATCATGGGGTAAAACATGAACTCACAAACACATATACACCAGAGCAGAACGGTACTGCAGAAAGGTTCAACCAGACAGTATCAAATGGGGCGAAGTGCTTGTTAGCAGACAGTGGGTTAGAGACAAAATTTTGGCCTGATGCAGTTTTAAGTTTCACCTATGTCTGGAACAGGGTTGTACATAAAGGTCTAAGTAAGACACCATTTGAGCTTTTTGGAGGGTATAAGCCATCGGTAAACCACTTGAAGCCGTTTGGGTCCATCGCGTATGTTGGTGTACCACGACAACACAGAGCGAAGTTAGACGCCAAGGCGAAGAAAGGGGTGATGATTGGATATGCCTTTAACACCAAGGGTTATCGGATATGGTTCCCAGACACCAATAATGTGGTGGAGACCATAAATGTCAGATTCTGTGAGGATTCACAAGGGATGGAAGGCGACAGTGGAGCAATGATGGGTCCCAGTGATAATCCTAACACCGAATCATACTCCAAACATGAGGGAGATGAAGACGTTTCTATTATCAATTTAGGTCAGAATCTACCCCGTGAGAGTGACGAAGATTTGGTGGAAAAAGATAGTCCTGAAGAAACCCAAATTGATAAGAGTCCCTTGCCAGCCCAAGATCTAAGAAGTAGCGATTGGAAAAGAAATCCATTTGGTCGATTGGAAAGAATCCATTCCGATTCCTCAGATAAAAATGGATATAAAGGGAAAATATCAGATAAACCAGCTACCGCATCCACAAGTTATGCCAGTTCTTGACTAGACGATATACAGATGCCCAATACTTACAAGCAAGCATTGAAATCACCACAGCATAAACAGTGGGTAGAGGCCATGGAAGAAGAGATGAAAGTCATGACAGAAAGACAGGTATGGCACCTAGTTGAGTTACCATCAGATACAGATATCATAGGATGCCGGTGGGTTTTTGCGTTGAAAAGAGACGAAAAGGGCGAGGTGGCCAGGTATAAGGCCAGACTGGTGGCACAGGGTTTTAAACAAATTAAAGGAGTTTCTTACGAAGAGACTTTTAGCCCAGTCATTAATTTCAGTCTAATTCGTTTTTTCTTCTCACTTTTAGTAGTTTTACAGGGTTGGACCCACAGACAGTGTGATGTCAAAGGAGCTTATCTGTATGCACCATTAAAAGATGATATTTACATGTCTCAACCTCCCGGTTTTGTTGTAGAAGGTAAGGAAGATTTTGTATGCAAATTGGATAAAGCTATCTATGGATTGCATCAAAGTGGTAGAGAATGGTTCTTCGAGATTCATAAAGTATTGATAGAACTAGGTTTTAGCAAACTAAATTGGTGTAACTGTGCATATGATTTTAATTGTGTGTTGATTTTACTTTTATATGTTGATGACATGGTTTTGTTCGGTAAGGACGAGGAGATAATAGACAAAGCCATAGGATTGTTGAAGACACATTTTGATTTAAAAATTTTGGGAAAAACTAGAAAGCTGTTGGGAGTTGAGTTTGAAGAAAAGGGGGGAGAAGTTTTGTTGAGTCAGTCAATTTATATTGACGATATTCGTAAAAGGTTTACAAAATTCTTCGTACCGGTTTCCTCACTTCCAATCAGCAAGGGTACAGTATTCTCAAAGAAACAGTGTCCACAATCAGATGTTGAAATAGAAGAAATGAAACAATATCCCTATAGAAATTTACTAGGCTGTCTATCGTTCCTCGCTAGTAGAACCAGGCCCGACATGTTATGCCGTTAACATTTTTAGCCAATACCAAAGTAATCCTGGTAGAATTCACTGGGATGGTTTGATAAAACTTTTGGGCTATGTTATACACACACACAATTTTAAACTTAAACTTGCGTGCAATGAACCTAGTACCAGGCCCGACAAGTTATGCCGTTAACATTTTTAGCCAATACCAAAGTAATCCTGGTAGAATTCACTGGGATGGTTTGATAAAACTTTTGGGCTATGTTATACACACACACAATTTTAAACTTAAACTTGCGTGCAATGAACCTAGTATAACGGTTTACACCGATGCAGATTTCGCAGCCAATAAGGATGACAGGACTTCTATGGGGGGACAGATAGTGTTTCTTGGAAAAGCTCCAGTCATGTGGAGGACTTTCAAGGAGAAGTGCGTGTCGTTGTCAACTATGGAAAGTGAATTCTACGCTATGACAGAGGCCACAAAGGAACTTATGTGGTTTGATAGAATTCTAGAAGAATGTTATGCCAGAAAGTTAGTTCTTGGAGGAAAGCTTAGGTCAATTCTATATGTTGATAACATGGCGTGTATAGATTTTGTTAAATCCCCAGTAGAGAACCATAGAAGTAAGCATATTGATGTCAAATTATTTTTTATTCGTGACCTAGTTTATCAGAACATATTTGACATAAATTATATAAAAAGTAAAGAAAATCTAGCAGATCCTTTTACCAAACCCCTGACCAAATTCGAACTGAGGCACCTATGTGATGAGATTTTTGCATGAACTTTTCTTGAATTTTTGCACGAATTTATTTTGAAGTGGTGTGTGCACTTAGTGTTTGAAATTGTGAATTTTTGCAATGTTTTTGTTTACTTGCTTTGGGTGGATAATTTTTTTCCCTACCTAATCAAGGAAAGTTTGTCTAATGAAAAATTTGTTTAAAGCTCAGTGTTTGTATGTGAGTTGTTTTTCTGATATTTATGCAGTGCGATATTATGGGATGTATTCTGTGTTTTTAGATATTTAAATATTTTACGATAACTTCTCAATGGAAAACCAATTTGTTTTATGTGTTTGAATGAATTTGTATGAGTGGGCGCCCACGTACATATGTATTGATATTTGAATATGATTGAATGTAGTCGTGTCCTAGTCATTGTATGTTTTAACTCTTTATTGTGGTTTGTTAGTTGTTATATTGGTTTTCAGCCAACAATAGTGTACAGAAGCAGAAATAACTTTTGTTTAGAACTTGCAGATTTGAACCTTCTCAGCAATTTGTTTTGTACCTGTGTATTCCTAAGTTAAGACTGTATTATTGTTGTTATATGTTGCTATCGCATTTTTGTTAACAAGACTAATGTTGGTTTGAATTAATTGTTTTATATGTATTCTAGTTCTGACAGAAAAAAAAATCGAAATGTAAACTGTGATGGTTTTGAATTCTCATATTACTAGTTTATGTCGAAAAGACAAGTGGGGGGGCATTTGTTAGCGAGTTACACTAAAGACTACTCGTGAAACGAATCATGTACTTGTCTTTCCGGGTATTGCGTCATTTGTTTTAGACCGGTTTGATCATAAAACCTGATAACCGGATCAAATCTTTAATCGAATTTCCACAGCTGTGAAGAAGCTACCGTAAATAATTTATTATTCAGTTTCCAGTAGTTGGTGCGTTTTAAACAAACCGGATCGTTGAATATCATTAGATGAGGCGTATATAAGGCTCACATACGATTCAGTAATATACCGTTGAGTAGATAGATAATGAAGCTGAGGACAATCTGAAGAAAGGTAATGTTGATTTATAGTTTAAGTTTAAGACGCAGTAAAGAAAATAGAATAAGGGGCTAACAGTCTTTGCCTATGCCTAACTTGAGGTAATTCCATCACAGTGTATAGACACTGTTGTTTGTATATATGAGACTTGTTTTTTTTTTAATGAATTTAGAGAACGCTATTGATTGATATGGATATTTTATTGTTGAAGATTGTTAAACTAACTTTTAATATTTTAAACAAATAAATTTGAATTGTTATTGTTGAAAAAGTCTTGTCGTCTATGCTTTCATCAATAGTTTTAATGTATACCTATTGTAACAAACAACGTTTCTTCTGCGATTTTACTCTGCAATTTAATTATTAGGTTTTTTGTTGACGTGCTCGTTTCACGTGCACGCTGACAAGTTTGCATTTAAAATAATAAATTGAGTGTTATAAAATTTATATCACGAGAAAGATCATAAAAATTCCTTTAAAATGAAATATTTTTCGAATCTTTACCTCCCTTTTCTGATTATTGGAGAATTTTTAAAGATTAATTTTTAGACTTTAATTTATTAAATGCTGATCATGTGATTTCTTTTTCTGATACTTTGAATTAATTTATCGTCATGTGTATCACATCGGAATAGACAATTTTTTTTTCTTGCTAATGCGGCAGACGATTGGACATTATCCAAAAAATACTAAAATACAGTACTTTAAGATATGTTCCTCAAACTGTACTATATTGACTGTAATATATTCTTTAGTATGTCCTATTGGATTTAATTTGAATATTTTCTTCTTCATTATTTTGTCTATAAAAATATCCCTTACGATTTTTTATAAATATATTTTTTTGTTTTTTTACATCAATTACATACATTGATCGTTGTATTTATTATAAATATATTTATACATATTTTTGGCATTAATTGCATACATTGACCGTTCTATTTAATTTGAATGTACTCCGTAGCGAAGTGCGGGTTTTCAGCTATTAATCCTATAAAAATGGTATTTTCAGATAGTCTGAACTTTTCTGCACCTTGAAACAGAATTCATTTTATAAATTTTCTTCTCGAAAGGAATTTATGAGCGTTTAAAACACACTACACCTGATTTATTTCCCCTGAATAATTTAAAATTTAAAATATTATTTACATGTTTTTTTTTAAGGTGTAAATTTTTTTTCTCTATTACGGAGTACAATTAAAGAAAAATACATCCAAAAGGGGATGCCATGCAAGTTGGAATAAATAATCCCTAAATACTACTGTCTTTTATCGTAAGATCTGAAGGTTAATATACAGTTTTCTATCCTTTATGCAGTGGTGGGATTCAAATAAATTAACAACAGGTTCTATGTCCTAATAACAGTTTTAAGTACACCGAAAGATATACCGAAAGGTAGTTTAATAATTCCAGCATCAATTACTCAAATAAAAGCAATAAAAGAGGTACACAAAACTAGATTATATTTTAAGAAAGAGTTTTAAAATATTAAAAGCCTGGCAAACTATTATTGAAGATATTTCAATATTGCCGTTTGATTTGCTTCCTCACATGCAATTTTCTTTGCCTTTATCATAGGCTACGTGATTTATTCTTAACAAATTTTGCACTGTAGGAGTAGGATTCCATTTCTATCCTATTAGACTGGACCAGCCGCAAGATGTAGGGTAGATTTATTTTTTAAAAAAATGTTTGTCCTGTGAACGACGCAGATGGCGCTCATTAGCAAACGGTTCGCAGGACCGATACCTACATTACGTATCGGTTCTATAGAACCGGTGCGAACCCGCTGAATCCAACCATTGCCTTTATGTAATATTTATTCTACCAGCGGTGGAAGTAGAGTTTATTTATGAAGGATACAGTTTAATAAAGAGCAAAATAAATGCTTAACGACATTTAAACTTCCACATTTCCAACTTCTGAATTAAAATTTTATAATATGTCTTATTTTATTCCAAGCGAAATGGGGAGGGGCTAGCAGGGCTAACTTTCCTCTATCGCAGGGGCGGGCAGACTTTTTCAGGGTACGGGCTACTTCTAATATTTCAAGGTGTTGCGGTCCACCTAGTGGCGTAGGTGTGGTGAGCTAAAAAAAAGGTCTACAATAATTATTATAACTTAATAATAAATACAGAATATGTACTTACCTACATAACTACAATTAAAAAAACTCGGTGTCTATGTCGGTGTTCTATAAATATGTTTCTTTTAGTATGCGCGTTGTAACGTCCTCGGTGGAAAAATGAGACACACGAGAGACAATTATATTACACAGAGCTTGTATTAAACAAATAAAACTGTACACTATGTACAAGACAGAGAGTCTAGGCTCCTCTGCATATGAGAGGTTCTATAGGAACCAAAATATCTTTTACATTAACAGAGCATTAACAGAGATGTATCTCTCCACTTGTAAAATCGGGAGCCGAGAGAGGAATTTTTCAGGCAATCGGTCCGCAACGGCACATTCCCGCACCGTATTCGATGGACAAATTCGAGGCTCAACACCAGCCACCTCTCTCCAGGGCAGACACCCACGCACTCTCTCCTTTTCTTTTCAGCCAGCTGGCCGGGGGGGGGGGGCGAAGGAGCGACCCACGATGGTTTCTTGAAACCGGGAATAATTCGTAAAGGGGTGGCTTTTGCTTGGGTGGCCCTTCTTCCCCGAAAAGGGCCAAGACGTAACAGCGTGGCGGTCACCCCAAAATGTCTTGGTGGTCCACCGGTCGATCGAGATCGACCTAATGCCTACCCTGCTCTATCGTGACTGATGTACTCTATTCCCCTTACTGTTTCGTCTCACATCTAGATCGCATGTGCTACAGCCATCTTGAGACAAGAGAATGCAATATTTTTACCTATAGTTACGAATAAAGGTTGGGATCTGACCGTATTAGATTTTGCTAACTGAATAACTTTCAGTAGTTTTACTGTTATCTTAACGATAAAGCATCGGCATCCTAGCTGCCAGTGCTTTATCATTAATTTTATGATATTTTGACAGATTAAGAATGTTGGATTTGTCCAGAATATCCAGAAGGTAAACCGTTTCATTATATCGCGTAAAACCCATGGGCGGAATCTTTAACCAGAGGAAATATAGACAATAATAATCAGAAAAGTGGGCTTGTGGCGGCCTTGTGGTACAGCGTGCTGGTTTTCGATGCTGATGGTGCTCAGATCGAATCCCGGCGTCGCGCCACGAAAAATGCCTCCGTTTCTGTCTCCCTTCATAGGCGACGGTGCTGGTCCACCTATGTGGTGCCCCCATAATAAAGAGGCCTGCAAAACTGCGGTGGTAATAGGCGAATATTTAAAGGGGCAAGGCCTTCGCAAGGAAAAAAATAGAAAAGCCCTACCTTATTTGACTGGTGAAACAACAGAGTTATTCATACGCATTTCTAAAGACCTAATCTCGGTCAAGCGAAAAAGTGCATATTAAGGCTGCTATGTACAAACACCATTAGATTCACTCACCTCAATGTCAACCTATGGAGAAAATTTGTCCACGGATTGCCGACTTGGATTCAAAGATTTTTAAAAAAATTGTACTCCGTCATAGAGAAAGAAATTTTACAGTTGTGTACATTTTTCGTTTTTTTTTAAAATGCAATTAATATTTAAAAATTTAAATTATTCGGGTGAAAATCTGGTATAGTGTGTTTTAAACGCTCACAAATTCCTTCAGTGGACGAAATTTTTAAAATGAATCCTGTAGCGCTTTGCAGAAAAGTTCAGGCTATCTGACAATACCAATTTTATTTGGTTATCAGCATTTATGTACCTGTAAATAGTTGACAAAAGTATATTTTAAATAAACAATTTGGGGGCAGCGCTTGAACCCCATATAGAGAGAGAGCCATTACAATCTCTCAAAATGTCAATCCTAAGGGGGGTGGAATTCTCGAACTGTCAACTGGACTCCTCCCACCACAAGAGTCTGCAATAAGAGGAAAAGGGAAAATCGATTTTTTCTTCTTAGTACAGCCTTAAGGGTGTACAAACTAATTTCAAATCACTTCGAAGTCCTAGAAGATCAGGAAAGACGCTAATTCAAACGGCTGTTTTCCAACCTATCAGTGACGCTTGCTTTGAACATAAATACAAAAAGAAAAAAAAAAAGCATGGCAGATTTAAAACTGGGAGCAAGGCATTTCCTTCCTCAGTTCCCTTTCGGTTGGCCCTAAGTTTCAGAAAAGGTAATTAGCGATAAGTAACTTATAACTTTTTCTAACGCTTAGGGGTCAAAAAGGTTGACCGTTCTATGGACCTCGCTGGGACAGAATTCCAAGCGATGTGTCTCGCAGTGCCATTTTTGTAATAATAAAATAAACAAAACAAACTGACAAAAAAAATGAGCATAAACTGCCAAACATGTTAACTTAAAACCTACCCTAGTAATGAAAACATAAAACTTTTCAATAAAAGATTGCGCAGTTGCTTGATATCCTTATATTGAAAATAGACAAAACAGTTGTCTATGGGGATCTCGGGGCCTTGAGATGTCTTTTGGTTATACCTGCATCCTATTCAGAAAGTTCCCCTTGAGGTAACTGATTTGGTTAGGCTCCCTGATGACGAGACCAGTCGGTTACCTCGATTTCTAGTTTAGTTCCAGCACTACTACAGAATCTTGCATCTGGTGCGTGGAGCCCTGAGTGCTTGATTTCTGTTTGTATTTTGTCTGCATTCTTCTTATCTCTTGGTTTATTTATTTGCAGGGCCATTTTCTAATGTTAGCTCTAATCTATCTAAAAAATCACAGTACAACTCTTAATAGATTATTAAGGAATCTACACCCCCTCCATATTTCAAAACGCTTACTAGTACTTGCTGCCTTCGTAATATCGGCTTACTGTACTTTAATAGTTCATTTAACTAATATTTGGTCATCCAAGTTGGAATCCATGTTAGTTCATGTTGAAATCATTTGGACCATAACGACTATTCACCTAAAAACAGTGTTTCCCAAACTATTTTGATAGCAGAATCCTTACAACAATTTTCAAAGTTCACGGAACCCTTTACATATTTTGATCAAAAGACTCCCTTCCGTCACTAAATTTAATGTGATATTGAAACAAATAATGTTTTTTTGCTTAGATTTTATTGAATTTAACAAAAAAAATAATTGAAAAATTCTTCATAAAAACAAATAATAGTGATTATAAAAACAAAAATATGAGGAAAAATAAAAAATAAGTAAAAAAATAACGAGAAGAATGCTGCTGCTTCTTCGATTCCTTGATCCTCTTAAAATTTAGCGTTATGCTCGATAATTGAATTTCCATATTTGGTGCGGCGTCAATTCTGTTTCAATATTTTATTTTTGTCGCATCATATCTTGAAAATCTAGCTCACATAAATAAGTGGTTGTAAAGGGCAATTCAATACGAATACCATGTTTTGCTAAAATTGGATATTCATCGAATACATCTTACCAGAATATTGTTAACGAAAGTATCTTAAATTTCGCTTCCAATTGTCTATTTGAATTCATTTCAATTAAGTTTTCATAATACTTTTGGTTTTTCTCTTATATTGAAAGGATTTTGCACCACAAATTGTCTTGATTCTTTATGTTCGGAAACAAATCCTTTAGTGATTCCAGTAAACGAGACAGATGTGTTTTTATGTCAATACGTTTCGAAAAACTCTTTAGGTGGTATGCAGTTATAATCCAAAATTGTTCGTGTACAGCAGAAAGTATGAAGTATCCAGAAACAAACTAAATATAGAGATATAAATATGTATTCATTAAAATAGTATCAAAGCTTTCAAAGAATTTTCTATTATATCAATGAAAAATATTCATGGCCCCTAAGGCCATGTTGAAATCATTTCTGAGAATTTTTATGTTGTTCCTAACTTATTTTGATTTGCGATAAACGACTAATGTGAAATTCTTAAACTCCAACCACAGGTAATTGTGAGTATTACTAAAGTATTTGATGGTAAATAATATAGAAAATTGTTAATTATGATATTTCTGTGATGTTCTTATGATGTCAACTATTCTTTTAAATAGTATCGAAGCTTTCAAAAGTTTTCTATTATATGGATGTAAATATTCTTTCGTTTACGAACATACTGAAATCATTTCTGAGAACTTTTTATTTTATTTGTAATTTATTTTGATTTATCATGCACGAATGACGTAAAATTCTTAAAACCCAACCACAGATAATTGTGAGTTTAATAGTACAGTGTAAATACTAACGTATTTGATGGTAAATAATAATAAAAAAAACTGCTAATTGTGTGGTTTCCGTGATGTTCTTATCATGTCAGCTATTCTTGTAAATAGTATCAAAGCTTTCAAAGAACTTTCTATTATATGGATGTAAAATATTCTTTCGTTTACGAGCAAGTTGAAATCATTTCTGAGAATTTTTTTACTTTATTTCTAATTCATATTGATTTGTAATGATTCAAACTGATTTGTGCAACTGGCAAAGACGGACTCCGACCCGTGTGGTGCCATAGAGAAACCGGAACTGCACTCTTCAGTCCGCTAGCCTATATGGCATTGGTCTGGAACCTCCAGCCAGTGGGCATTAGAAACAACAACAAAAACAATATAGTTGCTAATAAAATATTTTATTATAGAGAACATTTAAGAGGGTACATTTTTGTTACCTGCAGTTACTTGCTCTAGACATTTGTCTATTGAGTGTCCTTGCTTAAAAGAGAAATAACTACAAAATTTCTAACTCGAAAATTATTCATTTCTGTGCTTTCTCTAGATATCATAAATAAACTGAGGAAAGAAGAGCTTAACTTTTACCTAGTGACAGAAGGTAAATGTTTGTGAGAATAAAACTAGGATGATTTGTAATTTTTAATGTATTTCCCAATAGTTGTGATCCTACGTGTAATATGTTTATTCAACAGCAACCCTTCCTCAAAACATATCAACACATTCACAGCAATTCTTAAGCCTTTTCTACAACGACAGCAATACAAATAAATTTACTTCGGTTAAAAGAGAAATCCATGCATATTTTAAATTAAAATATGTTCAAAAGACACTCTTTACCCATTTGAACAAAGAAACGGCGTGCGTTTGAATTTTTCTCTTTTTTTATTTAAATACAAACAAATGTGTTTTGAATATGGAATTCGAGCATCAATAAATTAGTATTTTTTGGCAGTAATTTCTTCTTTTTTTGAGACGGTTTAAATGCATTGAAACTGGACGCAGCCCTTTTTCAAGGTTTTCCTTTACCATTCAATTCAAATATATTTATTAATGTCCCTTTTTCCTTTTTCAAGAGTATTTTTTCAAGGTTTTCTTTTACCATAAATTCAATTCGAATCCCGACGGACGTCATTCTAATACCTACCTGTCTAAGTCTTCTATAGGCACATTAAACCCGTAAATCGGAAAGTCCTCCTATGAGGTCAGAGAGGGTGGGAGATGGTACGAGCCTCCCAGATTGCGCTCCTGGGGATGCTCTGCAAAATTGCAGTGTTCCCTGGGGGTTGCTGTTGGTTCACCTATACGGTGTCCCTTTTGAAATCAATGATATTGGTGGTTAATGTGCGAATGTCTTCATTGACACCCGTTTAGGTAAATATCACTTTCTAAATGCATAAACTATTTTCTTATAATATTTTGCATAGAATATATGAAATTTAAATGACTGGTTCTAAATTAAAGTTATGGATTCTTAAAGTATTACCGCACAGAATACTTATGAAATTAGCATATTGAATCACAATACAGCCGTCAATGCACCACTTTGCTATGCGATAACTTCCAAATACAAGAAACACTTCCGAGAAATGTGTCATATACATGGTACATTATTAAATTTAAACTTAAATTTAAATTTAAACTCTCCATATTCGTATTTATTGCGAAAACCCTTTGTTTCCTATTCTTACTAATATTGTAAACCAAAACGAGATAATGAATGCAATAACAAGAACTAGTATTCGATACCCATATCATGGGTGAGAGTTAATGCACTCTAAACTGTCACGGGATGTAGACTTTTATAGCTCTGAAATTACACAAATTTTGATAATTTAAAGAGACCTTTTCTTAAATGATAGTCACTTATTAAAAATTTATATGCATATGTAAGCTAAAGGTGAAAAATTTATAGAGTCACTTCATTTATCCATACAGCTGAAATCTGAGTATTATTATTATGTTTACAATAGCTTTTGATAGTCGTATATAAAAATGATATGGAAATAAAAATGAAGTTATATAAATTTCAATAATTTAAGGGGCATTTTCTCATGATAGTCACTTATTAAAAATTCATATGCATATGTAACCTAAAGGTGAAAAATTCATAGAGTCACTTCATTTACCTGTATAGCTAAAATCTAAGCATTAATATTATGTTTACAATAGCTTTTGATAGTCTATATACCGGATGGTTATAATTAAACTTCCCCTATAAACGGCGTCCTACAGAGCAAACGGATGAACGGAATGCAACGAAATTTTGTATATGGGCTATACACGAGATGCGCTCACGGAATTTTGAAAAAAAAATAGTTCCAAAATGTCCACTAGAGGGCGCCTTTTCAGGAAAAACATGAAATTTAACACAATAAACGACCAAAACGGAATACAGTAACAATATTAACATTTATTGACTAGTTTTTGATCACTTTGTCATCGAACCACATTAAATAAAGGTAAGGAAATAAATAACAGTACACCTTTGCTGCTTGAGAAGAAAAAAAACAGTTGAGTTTGCAGAAACAGGTACAGATTATAACGTAATGTCACAAGAGGAGATAGTTATTAATCGTGTCCAGCAAAATGTATGGAAAGGTTAATGCTTTCCTTACATGACGCTTCATGTGCGAAGCATCACAACTGTACGTTACGATGTCCTGTTGAACACACTGTCCATCGCCTTCAAACTTTGCAGGTGACTGGCGGTTGTCAGATTGAGCACCTTTCCTTACATCGTCCTGAACACGATTGACAACTGCTCATTTCGTCATAATTTGTACCTGTTTCTGCAAACTCAACTGTCTTTTTTCTCAAACACCAAAGGCGTACTGTCATTTATTTCCTTACCTTTATTTAACGTGGTTCGATGACAAGGTGATAAAAAAACTATTGAATAAATGTTCAAATTGTTTATGCATTCCATTTTGGTCGTTTATTTTGTTAAATTTGATGTTTTTCCATGCAAAGCGCCCTATGGGGACATTTTTGAACTAATTTGTTTTTCGGAAATCCCTAAGCGCATCTCGTGTATAGTCTATATACCCAATATGGTTACACTCCGTTCACCCGTTTGAACTGTACGAGGCTGTTTATAAGGTAAGTTTAATTATAACCACCCGGTATATAAAACAGTTCCGTAACTGACTGACTCACTGACTGGCTGATTGACTGTCTGACATTCAACGCACAAACGAAACCGCTGGACCTAAAGGGCTGAAATTTTGCATGGCGCTTCCTCTTATAGTGTAGGGGTGCACTAAGAAAGATTTTAAAAAAATTTCTAGATTTTTTTCTAATTAAATTTTTAAGCTGTTTTAGTAACTTTTAAAAGTTTGCACTTAAAACAATAATTTGAGGGTTATAAAGTTTATATCACGAGAAAGATCATAAAAATTCCTTTAAAATGAAATATTTTTCGAATCTTTGCCTTCATTTTCTTATTTTTGGTGAATTTTTAAAGATTAATTTTTAGAATTTAATTTATTAAATGCTGATCACGTGATTTCTTTTTCTGGTACTTTAAATTAATTTATCGTCACGTGCATAACAACGTAATAGACAAAAAATATTTTTTCTTACTAATGCGGCAGACGATTGGACATTATCCAAAAAAAATATTAAAATTCAATAAAAGAAATGTTTCTCAAACTGCACTATTATTAACTCTACTATATTCTTTAGTATGTTCTATTAGATTTAATTTGAATATTTTCTTCTACATTATTTTGTGTATAAAAATATCCCTTACGATTTTTTTATAAATATATATTTTCTAAACATCATGGCATACATTGATCGTTGTATTTATTATAAATATATATATATATATATATACATATATATATATATATATATATATATATATATATATATATATGTATGTATATTTATTTTTTTGGCATTAATTGCATACATTCACTGTTGTATTTAATTTGAATGTACTCCGTAGCGAAGTGCCGGTTTTCAGCTAGTCGTATATAAAAGATCATATGGAAATAAAAATGAAGTGTCATAAGTTTTTATAATTACATAAATTTCTATAATTTAAGAGACCCTTTCTCTCATATGATAGTCACTTATTAAAAATTTATATGCATATGAAACCGAAAGGTGAAAATTTATAGAGTCATATCATTTCTCTATACAGCTGATATCTAAGCATTAAAATTATGTTTTCAACACCTTTTGTTAATCTATCTATACTTATATATAAAGAGAGACAGCGATTTTGTACGTGGAGGGTAATCTTCAGAACCACTGTACCTATTTGAAAAATTCTTTCACTGTTTGAAAGGTACATTATTCCAGATGGACATAGGCTATATATTATGTATATCTGATCAGTAGAAATAAAGTTAGGGGCTTAATCCTAACAATCTCCATTGTTTCCGCTACTGTCTTCTTCCGCTTTTTGTTCCGAAGATTTCAACGATCCTTAACGTGGTGCTATCGCGGTGGGCTTCTGTTCTGACGCTAGCAGTTCGAGCCTGGCCGTTCTCCGGCACGACTTTTTCTTTCAAAAAAATTATTTTAATTATTAACTAACGTAAAATTAATTTAAGGTATTATTTAGGTTATTTTTAAGGTAAAAAAAGATTTACAATTTATTGGCTATCAACTGGAAATTTATTGGTATAATATTTTGCTCAACCCGGACAAAGTCGGGACAGGCCGCTAGTACTTATATATAAAGAGAGAGCGATTTTGTACGTGGAGGGTAATTTCCAGAACCACTGCACCTATTTCAAAAATTCTTTCACTGTTTGAAAGGTACATTATTCCAGATGGACATAGACTATATATCATGTATATCTGATCACTAGAAATAAAGTTAGGGGCTTAATCCTAACTATCTCTATTGTTACCGCTACTGTCTTCTATCGCTTTTTGTGCCGAAATCTTCAACGATCCTTATCGTGGTGCTATCCCGGTAGGCTTCTGTTCTGACGTTAGCGGTTCAAAACTAGCCGTTCTCCGGCACGCTTTTTTCGTTTAAAAAATTAACTTTAATTATTAACTAACGTAATATTAATTTGAATATTATTTTTAAAAAATTGAATATTTAAAAAAATAACTTTCTTTACTTAAAATCCTTTTTTTATTTTTTTATTTTTATTTCAACTCTTAACCTCTTTCTATTATCTATACTATAGAAAAAAATTTTTTGTACTTAAAATCCTTTTTTTATTTTTGTATTTTTATTTCGTCTCTTAACCTCTTTCTATCAATTTGAATACTATTTTAGGTGCTTAAAATAATTAAAAAAAACATTCTTTTCTTAAAATCCTTTTTTTATTTTTGAATAAAACTACGGTCTCAAGCACACATCTTTCTTTTAAAAAATTACTTTTTCTATTAATTTGAATACTATTTTAGGTGTTTAAAATAATTAAAAAAACATTCTTTTCTTAAAATCCATTTTTTATTTTTGAATAAAACTACGGTCTCAAGCACACCTCTTTATTTTAAAAAATTACTTTTTCTATTAATTTGAATACTATTTTAGGTGCTTAAAATAATTAAAAAAACATTGTTTACTTAAAATTCTTTTTTTTTTGTTTGTTTTTCATCTCTTATTCTAATTTTGGGATGCCAATGTGTATCTATACTTCTATAATCTATATCTATATCTATATTTCTATATTAATATATAAAGTGAGATCGTATTTTGTATGTGGAGGGTAATCTCCGGAACCACTGCATCTATTTAATAAATTCTTTTACTATTTGAAAGGTACATTTTTCCAGATGGACATAGGCTATATATTATGTATATCTGATCAGTAGAAAGAAAGTTAGGGGCCTAAATGTTGAGCTGATGCTTCACCTTTACAACTTTTCCTTTGTCATATTTTTTTACATTTGAATTTTCTTTGTCAACCATAATCAAGTAACCATAGCAACACATTAAACTACATTTTTATTTATTATCAGTAAAACATTTAATATGTTAAAGATTCAAGTGAAGGAGGTATTGAAAAATACAAAAAGAATTTTTGAAATTGACAACGTTTAAGGGTTTATTGAAGAAAATTACATTTGAAACTACGCTTTTTATGGGACATTTGAGGTAAAAATATTTACAATTTGTTGGCTATCATCTGGAAATTTATTGGTATAATACTTCAGAACTTTAATTATAAACTTTATGTTTTTGAATTTATGTACAATTTTATGCACAATTTGCGTAAATCGAACTTGAATTATTGAACTTTATTCAAAAACTAGTGTGTTTCATTGAAACTGTGAAATTTATTGATTATTTCTAATAGGTCTATGTTTGTTCCTTTATAAGTGAAAACTTATTGCTTCAATTAAGCTGAAATTTTGTATAGATATAGTTGATAGTTCAGATTAAAATATTGGCATATTATTTTTTGAAAATCGGGCCCCGGAGTTTTTAATTAATGTTTTAATGGTTTTTGCCCCTAAAAGTTGCTCATTTCGACAGCTTCCGCTGCGAAACAATGGAGCCGAATCGTACCAAAATCGGCACACGATTCAGTGCCTGACGTAGCCGAATTTTTGGATTTTTAATTTTAAAAAAGTTATTAAATTTTTGTACCATTTTTGGTGTTTTTTTTGTGTGTGGACTCTGTAGTGGATAGGCTATGGGGCCAAATCGTATCAAAATCGGCATGCAGGTGGCCCCGGACACAATTCAGTGCCTGACGTTAGTTTCCAATGAAAATTTCTTTTGCCATCACCATGAATAAATCCCAAGGTCAAACATATAAATATATTGGACTTGACTTACGGAAAGATTGGTTTACTCATGAACAATTACATGTTGCTCTCTCTAGGTCAGGAAATGCGGAGAATCAATTTGTTTTAAAACCTCAGAAAAATGAAAAATGTGGTATACCATGAAGTTTTAAAACAAATTATACCTTCCTAATATCTACTTAACATCGATAATTGTTCAACCCGCACATAGTCGGGACGGGCCGCTAGTAGTATATAAAGTATGATATGGAAATAAAATGAAGTGACAGTTAAAATTTAAAATACAGGAAAATAGGATCAACTGGAAAAATTTTAGAATAATTTTAACACCGACTGTGCGTTTGAAAAATCATTTTTTTAACAATGTTTTATTGCATACTCCCAATGTATTTCTTATGTGTTATTTTTAAACTCCTTTGAATAGTGATACTCCGTTCTTTCAATGATATAAAAAATAGTTTTCTAAAAGGCAAAACTACCATCATCCCGACATATTTCTCATAAACATATCACCGCATCTGGATGTATCGTGGAAATGTCAGAAATAGAAACAGACAATCGCTTCTATTCCCAGGCATGTCAGCTGTATCTGCAAAAAAAAATGTCATGTTCACAGAGAAGACGCATTTCTCTGGGGATTTTGCCTCCAAAGAGGAACAAAGCTAGCTACTAAAACAATTCGTACAGGAAATGGAGTTTTCAGCGTCATTCAAATATCTATTTTCCATTAGGAAGCTCCCCCTTTGGTGTAGATTTTAATTGAGCAGACTCTTTTTTATCGCAATGTTTTATTTTAATCTGTTTCGTCCAATCTTTAAGTTATGAAATAAAAAAATATTAAACTATAAAATTATAAAAAAATATTAGATACGAACCAAGGTGTTATTGATCAAATTATATAATTTTTGATTACATTCATTAGTTTTTTTTGCTGTTGTTGTTGTTTCTGTTGTTGCTAATGACCGCTGGTCGGAAGTTTTCCACACCATGTGAATATAGATATTGCGGGCTGAGGTGTGCGGCTTCGGTTTACAATAGCACCTTAGGGGACTCGGGGTCTGTTCACATAGAATCCATCAGCGTCAGCGTTGAAGATTCCGTTAACGCTGATTGGTTAAATGGGTCAATGATTGGTTAAATGATTGGTCAAAAATTTTTACTCTAACTCTGAAGTTTCCGTTGACGCTGATTGGTTAAATGGGTCAATGATTGGTAAATGATCGGTTAAAAATGTTAACGCTAACTCTGCAGTTTCCTTTGACGCTGACTGGTTACATGGGTCAATGACTGGTAAATGATTGGTTAAAAATTTTAACGCTAACACTGAAGTTTCCGTTGACGCTGATTGCTTAAATGGGTCAATGATTGGTAAATGATTGGTTTAAAATTGTAACGCTGACGCTGATGGATTCTATGCAAACAGGCCCTTAGCTAGGTGTCATCTCAATTTTGACCAAGCACTCCCTGGCCCGACATCTGTGTGTGTGTGTGTGTGGGGGGGGGGGGGGTCGTACTCTCTCCCAACTAATTGAGAGACTTTCCAGTTTGCGGATTTAACTTGCCCATATCCGGCCTAGACACGGTATTTAATGGCACCTTTCGGAATTCGAAACGAGTACCCTCGGTGCCGGAAGTCGCCGTGCAACTAATAGGCTTCCTTGGATCCATTAGTTTGTAAGGTATACATAAGATTCGATTCACAAGAATCGAACTTTTGAGTGAATGAATTAAAGAAGCTGCTTGAGATATGCTAATTTTGGCATACGCGCTTGGTATAAATACCAAGCAGCTTGATTAATACAGAGGTTGAAAAAAAAGTTTTGTTAAGGTTGATAGATAAGCGAGAGGGAGCTACGAGGAAAGCAACTCCAGGTGCTATTCTGCGCTAGTGCTTAGGGGGTCCAAAGTTTAGGTGGCAGAACTGCTGGTTGACTTAATGTTCGTGAGTATTGAAAAATATATTGTTCTTGAAAGCTGTATTTATATATACGTACAAGTAGTACGTATGAATATTGTTGTAGGGCAAGACCTACATATGCAAAGAGTAAATAAATATTGTTTCATGTATAAACTGTGTTTGTATCCAATTCATTTAGAGTGCCACTTCAAATTATATACACCCAAGTGCGGGTAGAAGTGAGATATACTCTACAAGTTTTTCTACCTTTCTTAAACAACTCCAAGGCGTTGCTATATTACTTGTGAGTACATTACAAAGTGATAACAGTAACGCCTTGATACTAGCAAATAAACATAAATATACACGGAAGACTGAATGAGCAAAGGATTTTGTCCATTATTAAACGAGAACATTTTGCTAATTCTTTAAATTATCTTTAACATAATATGTGCAAAAACGCGAGGAGTCGCCCTTGTGATTAATATCCTTTGATTGAAAGTACTTATAGTTTATTCTTTTGCCCTAGATATCACCCCAATCAATGTAATCGGAATGAGTTTAGAATTTTGATAGTTTTGTGTTAATGGAAGGGCAACTTGTAGCAATGTTTTGTCTTACTCTAGAATTACGTTTGGATTCGAATAAGATGGTTGTGTCTGATTTAGCTTCGTGCTAAGAATAGCGTTGCGACGCTGTTCCGATTATTTGAACTATCTGAATGTGTGCTACATTAATCCGTAGCTAAGAATTATTGGCTTCCGTCACCTTTGCTTTTAAATGAATTGGCCGAGGTGGCCTTGTGGTAAGCGCGCTGGCTTTCAGTGTTGAGGGTGCTCGGATAGAATTCCAGCGCGCGCGACTAAAATACCTCCTCTCGTTTCGTCCCTTCATAGGAGGCAATGCTGGTCCGCCTATATGGTACAACAGGAAACGCATGTCTTTCCTGCAATACAGGCTTAACGTGGTCACGCAAAATTGCCCTCTTTCGGTTACTTTTGGAAACATCCAATGTCCCTCTGATCCTATTCGGGCAAACAGAAAAATCTTCCGAGCATTATTTCTTTTATTACGAATTTTTTAACTTTGCTCGAATTTATGACGCACCCGATATATAGTCTGGGCAAATTTTCTAGTAGTCAGTATGAGTTGGACCGATGAATATCGAGGTTTCGTTATCGATGCGTTCTTTAAAAACGATTCTGATCTAACCATGGCCTAGAGGGCATTTAGGATGGTGTTCAGGCACGAGAGCAAGTGGGTCTGCATTACCAAAGAAACCAAGTGGTCGTCCTCAAGCATTAGAACACCTGAAAATATGCAACGAGTTCGTAAGTCCGTTATTCGTGAGGAAGTTACCGCCATTTCCCCAGGGATGACCATTAGGTCCATGTCGCTGGCCCGGCACTTTTGGAATTTCGAGTTGAAACTTTCACAAAAATTAGTACCTAATTAGTACCAATTAGTACCAAAATATTAGAATTAGTACCCATCAGGATCGCGAGTTATAGCGTGTCCAATTCTGCCGGGCCAGCGACATGGTAGCCCGGCACTTTTGGAATTTCGAGTTGAAACTTTCACAAAAATTAGTACCTAATTAGTACCAATTAGTACCAAAATATTAGAATTAGTACCCATCAGGATCACGAGTTATAGCGTATTCGATTCTTTCTGGCCAGCGACAATCAGGTCGCTTCCGAGCCCGACGCTTTGGAATTTCGAGTTGAAACTTTCACAAAAATTAGTACCTAATTAGTACTAATTAGTACCAATATATTAGAAATAGTACCCATCAGGATCGCGAGTTATAGCGTGTCCGATTCTGCCGGACTACCATGTCGCTGGCCCGGCACTTTTGGAATTTCGAGTTGAAACTTTCACAAAAATTAGTACCTAATTAGTACTAATTAGTACCAATATATTAGAATTAGTACCCATCAGGATCGCGAGTTATAGCGTGTCCGATTCTGCCTGGCTACCATGTCGCTGGCCCGGCACTTTTGGAATTTCGAGATGAAACTTTCACAAAAATTAGTACCTAATTAGTACCAATTAGTACCAAAATATTAGAATTAGTACCCATCAGGATCACGAGTTACAGCGTATTCGATTCTTCCGGACCAGCGACAATCAGGTCGCTTCCGAGCCAGACGCTTTGGAATTTCGAGTTAAAACTTTCACAAAAATTAGTACCTAATTAGTACTAATTAGTACCAAAATATTAGAATTTGTACCCATCAGGATCCCGAGTTATAGCGTGTCCGATTCTGCCGGACTACCATGTCGCTGGCCCGGCACTTTTGGAATTTCGAGTTGAAACTTTCACAAAAATTAGTACCTAATTAGTACTAATTAGTACCAAAATACTAGAATTAGTAACCATCAGGATCGCGAGTTATAGCGTGTCCGATTCTGCCGGGCTACCATGTCGCTGGCCCGGCACTTTTGGAATTTCGAGTTGAAACTTTCACAAAAATTAGTACCTAATTAGTACCAATTAGTACCAAAATATTAGAATTAGTACCCATCATGACCACGAGTTATAGCGTATTTGAATCTGCCGGGCTACAGTGACGCTGGCTGAGTTAATGCAACTCACAGCAAATGACTGGTGTAAGAGAGTCAAATAATAATTAGAATTAGAATTTTAATTTTTATGTTGAAAGTTTAAATCGTATTGACATTATCTTCTCAAGAAAATTTTTGTTATTCACCAAAAAAGACTGTTTTAAAATTATAATACCAATGACTCGAAACGTTTTTTTAATACACACATTTTGGTTGAATTTGACCCGGAACCAAAAAAGATTTCTGAACCCTGCCTTAGAGGATGCATTTAAAAATTCGTGCCCAACTCGAAGCCCGAACCTTCGATTGAGATGCTTTCGTTTTCGTTTCGAACAGAACGTTTGGATTATTGGGTCCTAGAGCTGTAGATAACAGTTGAAATAAACATCGGTATCCGACACCCAGCTGTTCTACTTGAGTGTCTTCTTACAAAAGGGGCCCTGTTGGGAGAGGTCGTTCAAAGTGTCATTCCTGTTGAGGGGGGGGGGGGATTCTCCGCCAATTCGACTCCTCCCACCACTCGTAAACAAGCGGTCTTCCCCGTTGTGTCAGCCAGGGAGTTCCGGAATTGCGTTCTTTTCAATTTATATAGTGGTCAAAGAGTTAAGACGGTGTTGTGACATGATGCTTCTAAAATGTTTTGATTAATTTTAGCTTTGAAAAACTTATTTCTGCTGTCGTCGTCGTCACCGGTAAAGTGAAAATATCAGGCAAGCTGTAATTATGTCAAAGAAGCTACTTGAGTCTGCGGTGTGAATTAAAAGTAGTTTAGCAATTTCGAGTGTTAAAGTAATTTGTTATAATTGAATATAAAAGCACATTTTAAATCGAATCAATCGAGGTCCAAAATTAGGTGAAATATTGAAAAGATATGCCGATTGTAACAATTCTGATCCTTCCAGAATACTTTTATCAAGTGACGCGGCGAGATATTCAAGTGATAAACATTTAAAAAGTGTACACAACTGTCGAACGGATTCAAATCTAATAGTAAATTGATTAATTATTAAATCCATTACTTTATAAAACACCTCGACTTTGAAACATCGTTCACTTTCTTCAATGAGTTCATCTACTTGTAATTCAGCAAAGAATTTTTTCACAAGACGCATTTTTTTGGGGGAAAACAAGGTTTAATAATCCATACAGCTGATAACTCAAGGGTATCGTTTTTTAACAAACTCTCAATTATTCCCTAAGTTCTGAAATTGGGTTAGGAGTGATGAAAGCATCTCAGCGGATTTCTCTATATCTTCATGAGTACCATGCAGCATTTTCGAGACTGTATTAATAGGTTCGAATATTTTACTTTGCACAATTATCAAAATAATTGTTCCGAAAATTTTCCTTTGTCAGACGAGTCTATTTCTATATAAATGTGTTGTGGAAGAATTTCACTTTCTGTTTGAATTGTTTCAGGCGCAGAAATATTCGTAATATCTGCATCTGTTTTGTCTGGAGAATTATTGCCTTGAGCTTGCGATTTGTTTCCATTAAAATTCAACAAGTGCATTATTTGAATCGACTGTTTTAAAAAAGTTCATATTTTAGCAACTTTCATTAAAACTTCCTTTTCGGCTTCTGACATTTCTATTCTTCGTTTTTTAAACTGAGCCCCACTTAGTTTTTTTTTACATCTCTAACTACAATACATATATAAATATATGATATTTATTAACAGAATTTAGTTAACAGAATATATATAAATATATCTGTTAATTGTTGATAATTTTTTATTTATTACTTTTATAAATTTTAAAAACCATTTTATTTTCTTACGTTATAAAACTAAATATTATTCTGTATGTTGCAACCTCAATTAACATAATAATTTATAAACAAACCATTTACTTTTAAAATTATACGTCGTTGAATCCAAAAGCACACTGTATATAAGTAATTTAGTAAAATAGTCATAAATTTTACAAAGTCAATTAAACGGAACAATAAATTACAATCCCCAGTGCACTCAATAAGTTTTAAAAATTATGTAACACATTCATTCCAGAATCAACTTCAAATCCTTACACTGCACAAAATAAAGAAAGGGAATATGAAACTCTAAATACTACGCTTGCTTTAAAAAAATCCCGAATATTTGCCTCGATTCTGCGTCGATGTTAACTTGCGCTCGTGGGATTCCCCAGATGCATGTAACTTTTTTGCTGTAAAACGCAACTTACAGTACGTATAGTAAATGCCTATAGTAGTGATTTCAAACATTCTTAGCAATCATCATGCATTTTTATAGGTCTATAAAATGCTAAATTTATAATGAATATTTTCTGAAATCAAAGTTATGATTTCAGTCAAGTGCATACTAATATAATTAAAAGCTTTGTTTTATTTATCTAAAAAATTATTTCATTTATTTTTTGTATATTTCATAGAAAATCTGACAGATCGAATTTTTTATACAAAAGTTTTCACAAATATTTATTTCACCCTTTCTAATTTTGCACCCCCCATGATTTGTGCGCATGGAGCAGTTCGCTTCAACTTCTCCAATGTAGCTACGCCTGTGATGCATAGTGCTACCATGTCGCTGGCCCGGCACTTTTGGAATTTCGAGTTGAAACTTTCACAAAAATTAGTACCTAACTAGTACCAATTAGTACCAAAATATTAGAATTAGTATCCATCATGACACGAGTTATAGCGTATTCGAATCTGCCGGACTACAGTGACGCTGGCTGAGTTAATGCAACTCACAGCAAATGACTGGTGTAAGAGAGTCAAATAACTTATGGGTCATTCTCAAATAATAGGCAATTTGGAGTCCCGAACATGTAGAAATCACAAGGTTAACCTGTCGTACCGTGAGGCATCCAGAAAGTACTGACAACCGATCGCTCGGTACAATCCCGCTCGGCACGATCGCGAAACCAGTGATGTCTAGTAGGGTGGAACGAAAAAACTTTTTTTTAAATTTCAATATGCTCTAGTTTTCAAAAGTTGCCTTTTAACAAAATAAAGACGAAAATTAAATATTAGCGTAATTGGTGCATGTTTTCAGTTAGCGCAAGAAGGGCAAACTTTTGGTTTTTATTAAATTTTTGACAAATTTCGCAATTATTTTGAAATTGAATACACTTGTAGTACAAAAAAGTAACAAAATATGTAATTTAAACATTCTTTTTAGTCAGGAGACCTGCTAAACTGATTTTATAATACGATTTACTTCATAAAAATAGTACACATAAGGGCACTTAAGGACGAGGAACTTAAAAGACACTCGGACATCACGGTGGAACGAAAATTTGTTTTTCAGAATTTCAATATGCTCTAGTTTTCAAAAGTTGTCTTTTAAAATTAAAATTAAGAACATAAAATCTTTTTGCTCTACTAAAATATTTTCAAGTGCCGCAAAGGGCTTCAAAATGGATATTTTTATGAAAAAGTGATTATATTTGTATTTTTTGTTAATTTCTTTTATAGTATATTAAAATAATGTATATTTTCTGTAAATAAAATATTCAAAATATGATATTTTGACAGAAAACTCGCATATTCTAAGTATTTCTAATTTTTAGATGCCATAACAGAACAACTGATTTTGTGGAATTTCGCGATTTTCATTATATTAATTTTACAGTAGCATATTCTTATAATACACATTGGAATGAACGAAAAACAATTTTTAATTGAAGGAAACTTAGTTAAAATAAACAAATCACACTTAATTAGAAAAATATTAATGTAATGTCTATAAAGGTAAAACGTTATTTTGAAAAAAATATTCATGCTTTTCAAAAGTCCATAGTAATCACACATGGTTTCCATTATTTATTTCACTGACACATTGAATTGTTTTATTGTTTCAAATTTTGGCATTATCTTTTGAGAATGTATTTTTGTTTTTATCAATGCATCTCTTGCAGAAGTACCACGAATGGACAAGGATGACACGGTAACTAATTTAACAATCCTTTCTACTACTTGTGTGTGACATGGAACGTTGTTGAAGTCAATAATTTGTTTCTCGTGATCAGATTCTTTTGCTTCCTTTATAAACTGTTTTAGTTTGAAATCAGAAAAATGCCTCATCATAGGAGGTTCTGTTACTTTAATACCATTCCATTAAATCATATCAATATAAACTTTGGCATCAAAGTTTATACGTTGATCTAAATTCTTTCTGATGCCTCCTTCATTTTCCGCCCTTGCTTTTAGAATCCGGCGTAATCCAAGCTCTCTTACTTGACTGCGATCGTCTAATATCATACAAAGGAGGAGATTTTCAGAAGCGGCAAAGTATGCATTTCTTTGAATGACAGGGTCAATTACACTTTTAAGTGTCTGATTGAGATAACGTGAATAGCTTACAAGTTTCCACAAGTGCTTCGATCCACGGATACAAGATGGTTTCAGCTTTATGTTAAACCAAATTGGTGCATAAACTTTCAAAATGTACTCAGTATTCGGAGATTTTTTGCAGGAAATTCTGTTCCCACATACAAGCGAAGCATTCGGTTTGCTAATGTAAGCCATCGTGAATGACAAAATTTTCCTGGTTTTCTCATGGACAAATCAAAAGAGCACTTTCCAACAGAGATTGCATTATGCATTTCTAACAAATATTTTGGGTCCACACTTAAATCATCCTTAATTTCTAGTAATGGAATGTTATTTTCAATAGGTGAAAATTCAATCACTGGAAGTTCATAGCAGTTTTCTAGTTGTTTACCTATTTCTCCTCCAAATTCATTTGGACCTTTAGTTTTTCCATTTAGGAAACAAAATAGGTGACGTAGGGACAGTTCATTTAAATTATTGACTTCAACAATATTCCATGTCACACACAAGTAGTAGAAAGGATTGTTAAATTCGTTACCGTGTCATCCTTGTCCGTTCGTGGTACTTCTGCATGAGATGCATTGATAAAAACAAAAATACATTCTCAAAAGATAATGCCAAAATTTGAAACAATAAAACAATTCAATGTATCAGTGAAATAAGTAATGGAAACCATGTGTGATTACTATGGACTTTTGAAAAGCATGAATATTTTTTTTCAAAATAACGTTTTGCCATATCCAGGGAAATGAGGCGGCTGACTTCTTGGCAAAGAAGGGGGCCTCTGTCCTTCAGAGAACTAATCCCAGACTTCCTTTTAATAGTATCAAATGTCTAATAAAGAACATCTTCAGGGATTCTTTTCGCGAAGAACTCAAAAATCGCAACTTTAATAAACCATGGCTAAATCAGATTCTTAATGTCCCTCAGTGGCCTAGGATGAAATCTGTCGCCATGTTTCGCCTGATATCTGGCCATGACTGCCTGCGTAAACATCTATGTCGTATCAACGTCGTTCCTGACCCTCTTTGTACCTTGTGTGATCTTCAAGAGGAAATGGACTTGCCTCACCTGTACAGATGTCCTGCTCTTCCTCGGACATCAATCTGGGAACGCTACTGGATTGCTCGCTTTCATTTATAGATTTATTGTTGTCATTTTGATGTTCAATTGTCTTTTAATGTGCCATTGGAAATTAAAAAAAAAAAAAAAAACGTTTTGCCTTTATAGACATTACATTAATATTTTTCTAATTAAGTGTGATTTGTTTATTTTAACTAAGTTTCCTTCAATTAAAAATTGTTTTTCGTTCATTCTAATGTGTATTATAAGAATATGCTACTGTAAAATTAATATCATGAAAATCGCGAAATTCCACAAAATCAGTTGTTCTGTTATGGCATCTAAAAATTAGAAATACTTAGAATATGCGAGTTTTCTGTCAAAATATCATATTTTGAATATTTTATTTACAGAAAATATACATTATTTTAATATACTATAAAAGAAATTAACAAAAAATACAAATATAATCACTTTTTCATAAAAATATCCATTTTGAAGCCCTTTGCGGCACTTGAAAATATTTTAGTAGAGCAAAAATATTTTATGTTCTTAATTTCAATTTTAAAAGACAACTTTTGAAAACTAGAGCGTATTGAAATTCTGAAAAAAAAATATTTCGTTCCACCGTGATGTCCGAGTATCTATGATATGATGTCGTCCAATTTTTTTTTTTATTATTTATTTTTTTTAAACAAAATTATCTTTATTAGAAGACAATTGCATAAATCAAAGTGTTCGAAAGTATATTACAGAGCCAGAATTGCCAATTGCAATAGGACACCAGAGCAGATATAATATTTAGTTATAAGTACATGTGATATGGGATACACAAAATAGAGTAACAATCAGTGCCTTTATGTGTACTATTTTTATGAAGTAAAACGTATTATATAATCAGTTTAGCAGGTCTCCTGACTAAAAAGAATGTTTAAATTACATATTTTGCTGCTTTTTTGTACTACAAGTGTATTCAATTTCAAAATAATTGCGAAATTTGTCAAAAATTTAATAAAAACCAAAAGTTTGCCCTTCTTGCGCTAACTGAAAACATGCACTAATTACGCTAATATTTAATTTCCGTCTTTATTTTGTTAAAAGGCAACTTTTGAAATCTAGAGCATATTGAAAAATTCAAAAAAAAGTTTCTTTCGTTCCACCCTAATGTCTAGTCAACGCAAGTCAGCCGCAGCGTAACACGCACCAGAGCATTCAAGAGCCGGAGCCCCAATTATAACACCTCTTAAAGTTATATACCCCACCTTTTAGTTAGTTAACCTGCGGGAAATATCCCTTAGGCAACCACCAAGCTACGATCTATGATATGATGTCGTCCGATTTTTTTTTTATTATTTATTTTTTTTTTAACAAAATTATCTTTATTAGAAGACAATTGCATAAATCAAAGTGTTCGAAAGTATATTACAGAGCCAGAATTGCCAATTGCAATAGGACACCAGAGCAGATATAATATTTAGTTATAAGTACATGTGATATGGGATACACAAAATAGAGTAACAATCAGAGAATGCAGCAAGCATATGCAGGCAATGCCTAATATGAGTAAGAGTAAGACAAACAAAAACACAATTTAGTAACTCGCGTTTTTTTAAATTTCTTAAAAATCAATGCTTCTTAACAGGAAAGTAAAAATAAAAAATACGTCCGGGCAATTTCATTTTTGACCAGAAATGTTTTATTCAAAATATGTTGTTACCACCGTTGCTCCCTGAGTTATTGGAGATAATGCTTGAACAATGATCATGACTGTTTCAAAAATTAAAACTCGATTATTTAAAACTATGACAGTGGAAATAAGCAATATTACAGCACAAGAAGCGATATTAGTAAATTGGTGATGTAAAATCAATTGTTTAAACAGTGTCCCTTAAAAAATTGAATCTTCTGTGGTAAAAGTCATTTCACTTCAATGATCGTCGCATTTCTCTTTAAAGCCTCGAAGAATTGATTCGATAAAAATAAAGTGAACAAATAGACGGAAAATCAAAACGAGAGGCTTCCTTTAGTTTGAGAGAATTATATTTTAAGGTTCGGCTCTTACCGGCTATATAACTAACAATAAACTCCTATGAATTTCCATAGGTAATTCAATGGTAATTTCAACTAAATTACCATTAAATTGAATATCTGATCATCAAAATGATCAAATCGTATATATTAAAATTTGACATGTTGTTTTATTCGAAGGTGATATCAGACTTTTTTTTTGTCTTTGGTGTCATCATACAATTCCCACAATTCATTGACTCATCTCACTGTAGCTGTATAATGTCCTACACTGCTTACGCTTGTTCGGCGTCCACTGAATCCAATGAATCCTCTCAATTGGTACTGAATCCCAGATACTGGAATAAAAAGAGGTAAATCACATGGGGTTATCTGGAAAAAAAGAAGTAATTAAGTCACGGATGTCAATAATTATTTAAATAAGTTTTTTTTTTAAATTTTTTAATTGGGTGAATATATTCAAAAAGCTGGTATTATATCCAAGATTTCAACCCAATCTGGTTTTCTAGACAAGTGTGCTACCTCCTTCAGTTTATTTATCTTCATTTAAAGATTAGCTTGAGAAATAGAAGTTGATAACCTCTTGTTTGAAAATTTGATGTGATTGATTGTGTGTAAACCGGAAGCTGATGTCAAGAAGGATATATGCTTTTCGTCCCTGGCTCCAGGTCTATATAGTTATATAGATAACGACAATTATATACATTAGAACTTATTTGAATTTTTTTCTAATTGGGGTGTTATTGAGACATATGTTCCGTGCATAACCCAGCACAGTAGGCCAAACACTAACTTATATACATTTTCAAATTTAACGTACCTCTATTTCAGTCAGTATATCCCTGTTGAGTTTTTCTAAATTCGTCGATGAGTTTTCAGAGGTTCCCTCAAAAATATTTATTAGTTCAATGAACAACCACATGCTAGAAGGCTTTCTGGTGATTGTTTTTTCTCCTTCGCTACAATTAGGATTGTCGAACTTCACTTGCTGACTCTGGAGTATTTCTTCAATCCAGCTGGGTAGACCATAAAAGCCAGTAGCTGGCATTGTAATTGCGAGACATGATGTTCTTTGTTGCTGAAGAGTTTCGCAACTTGGACAAAACGACACATCATTAATGCTTGGATACTTTTCTGTCATTTTGCCTACCATTTCTGCCGCTGTGCTCTCAGTGTTTAACATACTTAGTTCTCCTGGGCATGCTTCCAAGTTCGGAAAAGCTGTCATTAGAAGTTCTAATCTATGTTTATAGGTCTGAGAGGTCACACCTTTGTTAGCTAAAACTTTGCAGAAGCTAAGAAATTTGTCTGAAGATGTGTTATCATTTTTTGATTCAATTAACTCTTTCAATGCAGGGCTGTCATTGTAAGCGCAAGAAACAACTTGGGCAAAACTATCGAAGGCACAAGTGTTTATCAACGTAACCTTTGACACTGTTTTGCCTTTGTAAGCGACTGCTTTTAACTCAGAGGCTCTATTTCCATTCTTCAACAGACCAACTCCTCTTGGCCCCTTGTTTGAAACTTCTAAATTAGACAAATCTGGCTGGCGGACTAAGTATGATCTAATACTTCTAAATTTTCGTTTTTTGTTATTTTCGTCACTATCGTCAGTTGGTCTTTTCACTGGTCCTTGTCTTTGAGCATTTTCTTTTATTCGTGTGTAGCCTCGGTTTCGCCAATTTTCTCTCACGACATCCTCAGATGCTGTACCTATGTAACACTTTATGCAAATGTGTTTTTGGCTATAACCTTCGTCACTGTCAATTGGGCGTGAGCATGTGCTATAAATTATGTGCACTGGGTTTTTGCATTTGATGCACTTGTGAGCACCTCCTGGATATTGTCCTTTTGAACATTCCGGACACACGTCATTTGTAATATATTCTGGAGGTTTAAAAATTAGTTCATGTTTTTCAGGTGTTTTGGTTTGGACTGATCTATATTCTGTAGATAGGCTCTGGGGAAGGAGTGGGATTGATGGAGAACCCGATTCTGAGTCTTGTTGTAGACTTCTGGGAGCCACTGTTGTTCTATATTCTGTAGATAGGCTCTGGGGAAGGGGTGGAATTAGTGGAGAACCCGATTCTGAGTCTTGTTGTAGGCTTCTGGTAGCCGCTGTTGTAAAGTTTTCATTCGACTGGGTGGGAGCAACTAGTTTTACTAGCCCATCTATGCACGATATGTGTTTTGTCAGAAACAAATCTAGTCTCATCGGCAATGAGTCGTTTTTGAACATTCTGTTTTTAAGATTGTTGAATGAACTTTCCACCAACGCACTGCTTGCTCGAGGATTACCATATCCAAACATTGGTATCATTACTGCACCAACTAAAGGCAGATCTTTAACCAAATCGATGACACATGGTATAATTGGTGGACAGTAGAGTGCATTTAGGTGCTCTCCAGTATCGGTTGTGTTGTCTTTTACATTGGAGTATATACTCTTTACCCAATTTTCAAAAGGGTTTTCAATTCTTCGAGAATTTTCCCCAGCGTTTTCATCCAGCTCGCACTGTTGTTCGTTATCTGAATCGTCTTCTTCATCGAAATAACTTTCCTCGAACTGGACGTCGGAAATCGCTTTCTTGAGGAGCTTCCGAGACTTCTCTGCAGGAGAATCTTCTGAGGTTACTTCGCCTTTGTTTACAAGTTTGCCAATATATTCACTTTCAGCAACCATGAGTATGGTAGAAATTAGGTTTTTGGCGATTATTATATTACTTGCTTTTAATACTTCCGCTAAACATCTAACATAGAAATTCTTCACTCCCGAAGACATTTGTTTAACAGGCCGCCATGTTGTTATATTTTTTATTACATGTGCGATGTCACATCTAATAAAACAAGCAGGGATCCCCGCACCTAAGCAAATTTTAATCCAAACATATCCCATTCGTTAGTACTTCGTTAGCACCGGTTAGTACCGCAAAAATTTTCGTTAGTACCGCATTTAAAATAAATTTATTGCAATTTTTTATTGCGGGGCCAGCATTTCACCAGCCCCGCACCTATGCGATTCTGGAATTTCACTAGTGTCATTCGTTAGTACTTCGTTAGTACCGATTAGTACCGCAAAAATTTTCGTTAGTACCACAATTAAAAGTAATTTTATTTTTGGAAGATAAAATTAAATAAATTACTGACTATTGCCAGATGTTTATAGAAGTCGTAAAAATGTTTGATAAAAGTTTGCAGACCATATCTATTATATATGTATTTTAAATGAAGCATTCCGGAAACTTTTTGATCACAGTAGTATATGTAGTTTACCCTGCAAACCAGTCAAAAAACACACATAAAAACAGATAATGTCGTGTTAAAATGCTCCATTCCGTCATTCCTATCTGATCCAAATGTCTTACCAAAATATTATTTTTAAACTCTTAACATAAAATTGAGAAATAGAAAAATGATGGGTTTTATTATAAAATGAAATTTTTTTTTAATCAACATTTTATAGTGTAATGTTTATTAAATGCCCATTTAAATAACTTTTAAAAGAGTTGTGCATTCCCAAAAGCTTTTTAAGTTCATATATATATATATATATATATATATATATATAATTTATCGGTAATTTTGTGAAAGTCTGTCTAAATTTTACTTTTAAACTTCGAGCAGGGCCGATCGTAGGCTGCGACTAGAGTCTTGTAAAAACGTCTCATCAGACTTAAGCAGGCCGCGCTTTGAATTTTCGCCTTCAAACGTTATCAGTTGACTGTCTTATCAGGAAAGGGGAAAATGGTTGTAGCATCTTCACCCCCTATGGCGAGGTTCATTAAAATGCATCCAAGGGGGGGGGGGGAATTCTCCAACTGTCAACTCTTCTCCGCCCACTACCAGATTAAGAAACAAGGTCCGAACAGCGATTTATTTATTTATTTATTTTTTTTTTTTTTACATAGCAGCCTTAACTTTCCCCTTTTCTGGAGTTCATATTCCAACGTTACCCATCCCCTCACCCACCCGCCCACCGGAAAAGGGGGCCAGTGTTTTCTAGTTGGTCAATGAGAAACGCTGACATAAGACCTCTGCTCCTACATACATACAGTTTTCCATGCAAGCGCCATCTGTCTAAACAAGCATTAATTCAGACTCAGAATAGAACACGTTGATAGCTTCGTGGGTCAAAGACTCAAAACCACAACGATCTACTCTTGGGTCCAAAGGAAAGATTGAAACGAATACGCTATAACTGGTGATCCTGATGGGTACTAATTCTAATATTTTGGTACTAATTGGTACTAATTAGGTACTAATTTTTGTGAAAGTTTCAACTCGAAATAACAAAAGTGCCGGGCCAGCGACATGGTAGTCCGGCAGAATCGGACACGCTATAACTCGGGATCCTGATGGTTACTAATTCTAATATTTTGGTACTAATTAGTACTAATTAGGTACTAATTTTTGTGAAAGTTTCAACTCGAAATTCCAAAAGTGCCGGGCCAGCGACATGGTAGTCCGGCAGAATCGGACACGCTATAACTCGGGATCCTGATGGGTACAAATTCTAATATTTTGGTACTAATTAGTACTAATTAGGTACTAATTTTTGTGAAAGTTTCAACTCGAAATTCCAAAGCGTCGGGCTCGGAAGCGACCTGATTGTCGCTGGCCAGAAAGAATCGAATACGCTATAACTCGTGATCCTGATGGGTACTAATTCTAATATTTTGGTACTAATTGGTACTAATTAGGTACTAATTTTTGTGAAAGTTTCAACTCGAAATTACAAAAGTGCCGGGCCAGCGACATGGTAGCCCGGCTGAATCGGACACGCTATAACTCGCGATCCTGATGGGTACTAATTCTAATATTTTGGTACTAATTAGTACTAATTAGGTACTAATTTTTGTGAAAGTTTCAACTCAAAATTCCAAAGCGTCGGGCTCAGAAGCGACCTGATTGTCGCTGGTCCGGAAGAACGAATACGCTATAACTCGTGATCCTGATGGGTACTAATTCTAATATTTTGGTACTAATTGGTACTAATTAGGTACTAATTTTTGTGAAAGTTTCAACTCGAAATTCCAAAAGTGCCGGGCCAGCGACATGGTAGCCCGGCAGAATCGGACACGCTATAACTCGCGATCCTGATGGGTACTAATTCTAATATTTTGGTACTAATTAGTACTAATTAGGTACTAATTTTTGTGAAAGTTTCAACTCGAAATTCCAAAGCGTCGGGCTCGGAAGCGACCTGATTGTCGCTGGCCCTGAAGAATCGAATACGCTATAACTCGTGATCCTGATGGGTACTAATTCTAATATTTTGGTACTAATTGGTACTAATTAGGTACTAATTTTTGTGAAAGTTTCAACTCGAAATTCCAAAAGTGCCGGGCTACCATGTCGCTGGCCCGGCAGAATCGGACACGCTATAACTCGCGATCCTGATGGGTACTAATTCTAATATTTTGGTACTAATTGGTACTAATTAGGTACTAATTTTTGTGAAAGTTTCAACTCGAAATTCCAAAAGTGCCGGGCCAGCGACATGGCCCTATGACCATTGGTCATTGACCAATAGACTGATGGAAAACTTCTGAGAACGGCTTCGGCAGTGCATCGCAACTAACGGCCGCCGCCACCTGAGTGCTGTTATTTGCAAAACCTAATGAAAAAAACTAGATTGTTTACTGTATTTTGAAAGTATAAAGCTTTTTCCGTGAATTGTTTCGTTTGTTTTTTATCATCCTTTGAAATGCGGGCGTCCATTCTGCCGCACTCTGTTTTACCTTAAAATCCAGCCTTGACTTACTGTTTTAAAAATTACGTGGGATAATAAGTATTTATTCTCGTGCGGATACTAAACTAAATAGGATTTTCCTCATTCCATATACATACACAATGCAGTGATAGAGGTGAATAAATATGCATGACTATAGAGATGAACAAAACCTATGAGAATTCGTTTTATATCCTCTTTCTGCCTCTAAACTCATCTCTTCGAGCGAGAAAAGAAAATATTTTTCGACTAAGTATTTTATATGTTTAAAAACATGCAAAACTACAGAAACGATGTCTGAGGCATGAATAAATAATTTGTCCTAACTGTTGAAAATTTATTTTTCTCCGAGAAGCTCTGAACAAGTATAAAATGAATATTTCGCTTTTTTTTAAAGTTTCCTTAAGCTTTCTTTCGTCAAAAATTTAAATTCTGAATTAGTAATGAAACTCAGTCATCAAGTTTTTAACAAACAATGGACAAAAGATAGGTTTAGTTTTATTTTCTCTTAAATGCCTGCTCCTTACAGATTCTATTTATTTCCTTCTTTTTTGGACCCTTTGTATCGGGGAATTATATAAACAAATAACTTTCCCTAAATCCGTAATTGAGTAAGAATTTTAATTAATGTACACACACACACACACACATATATATATACACGAAACAAGCGTTTCGTGTAGAGTGTATTTCTTTGTCCGATTTTTCAATTCCATTACAAAGCGATCTGATAGTTGTATATTTTGCAATCGAGATAAAATCCTATCTGTTAATGTGAATTTTATAATCTATTCACTCATATCAGAGGTCAATTTTATAAAAATTAAGAAAATTAATCTTACTCATTGAAATTTATGACAGTTCCAGTTTCTTATTCAAAACATCATTTTTTCTTATATAAGTGCTTGTGGACCAGTATACAGTCATGGGTATTTCAACTGATATTTGACATAAATGATATTTTATGCTTGCTTTTTACACTATTTCATATATATATATACAGGTGGTTAACAAAATAATGGAAACACCTATCCATATTAGTGGTGTTTATGAATGGGCTTCGTATTCCTTAAAAAGCAAGTCTGGCCACCGGATATTTTTTCTACTGTCAGGTAGCAGTAATGAAGCTACGGGCATCATGCTTTTCGATGAGAACAGCGTCAAAAGTCAAACATTGGAGACCTTGCGAAAAGGGCAAATTGTTTGAGCGCGTTTCAATTGGAATATCGGTTACTGCAACCCTCATGCTAATGGGTGTTTTTCGAGCTATGGTATCGAAAGTCATGATAGCATACAGAGTGCGCGGAAAAACATCCTTTGGCAAATAGAATAGTGGACGAAATGAAGAGCTGAGTGAAAGAGACGGACGAGGTATTGAAGTGGATTGTGACATGATGAAAGAAAACAACTGCAACCAAAATGACCGAAGAGCTTAATCTGAATCTTCATATTCCGGTATCAACCATTAGCGGTAGAAGATAACTTCACAAGCAAAGCATTTATGGAAGAGTAGCTATTCCCAAACCACTTGTAATGGATGCAATACAAAATATCATCCACATTGGTGCCACGAACGCAAATCCTGGTTGAGTAATATGTCGAAAAACGGCATTTGGTCCGACGAATCATTGTTCACATTGTTCCTCGCAACAGGACGTGCTTATGTCTGGAGAACACCTACAAAAGCGTAAGGTTCTGCCTGTCTCATGCCAGCTGTCAAACATGGAGGTAAATCTAACAGGGTTTGGGATGGCATATCATGGTTTTCTTCAGACCCTATTGTAACCCTAAAAGGGAGATCGAATAGGAAGGACTATGCCGAAATTTTAGCTCACTAGTCCATCCTATTGTGGAAACATTGTTTCTTGCAGGAGATGGTGTTCTCCAGGATGATAATCCCCCTATACATACAGCTAAGTCTATGAAGTATTGGTTTGAAGAGCATGAAAGAGAAGTCAAATATCTTATCTTGCCCTGTACAATCCCCCCGACTATATATCATGCAACCACTGTGATCTGTATAAGCGGATAGAGCCAGGTATCGATATCCACCACATCATCTCTACAGGAACATTCATTTTTCCCCTGAAGAATGGTATAATATATTCTTAACCAATATTCATGACTTGTACTATCCAATACCAAGGCGAATCAGGTGGTAATATGTGACAAAGGTGATTCTGCACCGAATTAATATAGGTTTTCATGATGTTTCTTAGTGTTTCAATTATTTTGATAACCACCTGTATATATATATATATATATATATATATATATATATATAGTAAAAATTGCTTATAAGAACACCGGTTATGAAAACATATCGCTTAAAAGAACGGAATTATTAGTTCCCGGCCAATTCTCATGTGTAATGATGGATACAAAATCCGGTTATAATAACATCGTTAATAAGAACATATCACTTTTAGTGACTTAAAATAAATTGGGTTCTTGGAAAATATATCACTTATAAGAACATTTTAATTGTGAACGGAATTTCCAGTGTAGAAAACGGTGAAAAAAATGGAGCATTAGCCAACGAATTAGTGGTTAGTCATGCCACGATCTCAAATATATTTAAGAATAGAAAAAATTAAAAGAAGAATTTGAAAAAGATCGGACTAATATTAAAAATCTTCGAAAAAGTCCATGTGCTGACATAGAAGCCCTTTTGAAATGGTTTAAGATTCAAAGACGTGCCAACATTCCACCTAAGTGGACCGATTTTGCAAGCAAAAGCAAATGAATTTTCAAACCTCTTTAAAAAATATGATTTTGTTTGTTCCACTTCGTGGATCCAGAGATTTCTTGAGAAGCATTCCATTTTGTTCGGGATAATCAGTGGAGAATCGAAGGTCGTGACACCAGGAGTTTCTGATAACTGGCTTAAAACCGTTTGGACCACGTTAAGAGAAGTCTATGAAGACCATGAAATCTTCAACACTGATGAAACTAGCTTGTTTTATAGGATGACCCCGGATAGGACGTTGCGTTTCAAACACGAACCTTTGATTGAACATGAAACTGTTAACCATTTTTTGAACGTCATGTTTGAAGTGTAAATAGAAATTATGTGATAATGAATTTGGTATTTCCACCAGTTTTAAGTTATCTATCGGATATAAATCTATTGATTATAAGAACCATTTTTTAAAGTCCCCTGGATGTTCTTATAAACGATTTGTACTGTATATATATATATATATATATATATATATATATATATATATATATATATATATATATATATATAAAATACACTGCTGGCCAATGTAAATGCAACACCCTGAAGGAAACATGCAAATAACATGAAATTTATATATTATATATATATATATATAATATATAAATTTCCAGATGTGGCCAATATATATATATATATATATATATATATATATATATATATATATATATATACATATATAATACACTGCTGGCCAATGCAAATGCAACACCCTGAAGGAAACATGCAAATAACATGAAATTTACAACATGCATTAGCGGAGGTGAGATATGCAAATGATTAGAATTTCAGCGCAGACGCACATCACGCGCGCCTGTGGCGCCACTTCAAAGCGCAATTTAAGGCTTGGAGATTTCGACGATTTCAAGTTCGGCAATTGTGTTTTTCTTGTGGTTTTTTCAAACAAACGATCAATTGTGCCTCGTCGAAAACAGCGATCATCTTTTGATCAAGTATCCGAGTTCGACAGTGGAAGGATAGTGGCCTACCGAGATTGTGGATTATCTTTCAGGGAAATCGGTAGTCGTGTTGGACGAAACCAAACAACTGTAATGCGGATATGTGATCGTTGGATGCAGGAGGGTACAACGGACCGGCGTGTTCGATCGCATCCACCTCAGCACACCACTTCACGTGATGACTGGCAAATTGTGCGCATGGCAGTAACGGAACTCTCAGTCACATCACGAACCATTGCACAGTACATGCAGTCTGTAACGCATCATCCAGTGTCTGCGCGTACCATTCGACGCCGTTTACAGCAGAGTGGTCTGTCCGCAAGACGTCCATTGCTTTGTCTACCCTTGACGCAGAACCACAGACGTCTCCGCCGCCAATGGTGCGATGACAGAAGGATGTGGACGGCAGAATGGAATCAAATTGTCTTTACTGACGAGTCACGCTTCTGTCTGCAACACCACGATGGTCGCATTCGAGTCTTTAGACACCGTGAAGAGAGGATGCTGAACAGCTGCGTTCTGCACCGCCACACTGGTCCTCCACCGGGTATTATGGTATGGGGCAGTATTGGATATCACTCTCGCACACCTCTAGTACGCATTGCCGGTACTTTAAACAGCAAGCGCTACATCTCCGAGGTGTTGGAGCCAGTTGTCCTTCCTTACCTTCAGGGTTTGCCCACAGCCATATTTCAACAGGATAATGTGCGACCACACGTGGCACGCATTGTCCAACGGTTCTTCGTCAATCGCCAGATTGAATTGCTTCTCTGGCCGCCTCGCTCTCCGGATCTTTCGCCGATAGAAAACATGTGGTCCATGGTTGCTCTACGATTGACCCAGATTCCATCCCCAGCTGCCACAGCATATCAACTTTGGCAACGTGTGGAAGCTGCTTGGTCTGCTGTACCCCTAGAACTCATCCAAAGTCTCTTTGAATCAATGCCGAGGCGTGTGGCAGCGGTGATCTCCAACAATGGCGGCTACTCTGGCTACTGATTTTGGCAGGAACCACACTTCACAGAAGTCTATAAATTTAATCATTTGATACTTGGTCAACATGTTATCCACAAAATAAATTTTGTTGTGATATCTCTTGTCTTTCTTGGTGTTGCAATTTGGGTGGCCAGCAGTGTATATATATATATATCCAGCAGTGTATATTATATATATATATATATATATATATATATATATATATATATATATATATATATATAGAGAGAGAGAGAGAGAGAAAGAGAGAGACAGAGAGAGTGTGTGTGTGTGTGAGAGAGAGATATGCGTGTGTGTAATTATTTATGCATCTTTAGCCAATTAGTATTAGACTCTATCTTTTTGTTGTATACGCTGTGTTTAATATACACTTTTAAATTAAATATAAAAGCGCGACTTGAATCATAAAATACATAATATTCAATTTTTGACTTCTCATAAAAAAATACTTTAAAAACCTATTTTAGTGCACTCTTAACTCCTTTAGAAGATATCTTGAAAAATCAAATTTTTCAAAAAAATTGTGAAAAACTTGATTTAGGATTTTAAATGGAGGCCAAGATGTTATTAATTAAAATCAATATTTTTCTACCTGCGTTAAGCGTCGCCAAGGCACCCTATATTTCTTGTTTCACAGAAAATTTTGGCGAAAGTGAAAAAAGCAAATACGAAAATTATGTCCAACAATGGCCCATCAATGCGTAAAATAATATTACGAGCTCCAAACTGTCTTCATGAACTATATTTACATGAATATAGTTCATTTTATATTCATGTAAATATAGTTCATGAAGAACTCAAAAACTCAAATCATGTAAATATAGTTCATGATTTGAGTTTTTCAGTGAAGGAATGATTCTTGTACTTGTGACTTCGTCATAAACGTGTATGGATTTGATTTCTGTGAGGTAAGTGCAGACGTAAAGACAATTTTATAAAGTCTAACAAAGTGTTAACCGTACCTAAATAATGACCTCCAGAATAAATTAGTTTCATGTCAAGGATTTTAATATTTAACAATGAACTAGCCTGCGATTCCAAATTCCGGCTTAAATAAGTTATTACATCTTGTCTCGACGCCAGATTTTCTGAGATTGTGAGAATAAATTTAAAATAAGTATACCTGTTTCGAAAGGATTTTCGAAATTCAACCTACGGATTTATTTAAGTTTGATTGAGTAATTCGTAGCAAACTGAATAATATATATAAAAAGACCCGATTCTTATAAACTTAATGTATTTCTCCGAATTTTTTTTTCAAACTTTCTGGGAAAAATAAAAAGCTTCAACTTTATTTGAATTCTATTGAATAGAATCATTTCATTCTTTAGAATAAATTTTAAACGAATTTTGAAGAAAATATATAATTTATTCATTCCTTTTGAATCTGAGCAATAGTGTGACATCTTCACAGGAAGAAGAAAAAATTCTTTTTGTAAGCAGATATAATATTTACGCATTTGATTTAAAATATACGATCAAGAAATTTTTAAAGAGATATATTTTTAAGTTTTATTGACATGACGTATTTTTAACGTAAGTATTCAAAGAAATTCGGATGAATTAATTATTAATAGTTTCTACAGTCTTCTGACCACTTTCTTTTACGCAAGGAATTCTATTTTACCTTTTTTTGTATCTAAGATGTCCTCTACGTAAATAGCAAATAAAAAATACGACGTCCATGCGCTAGTTTAAATACTAAAGGTTTGCTCTTCTTCAAACCACTTCAAGTATTTTCTTTCCAGTTTTCCAACCTTTATGTCATTTTCAAAGTAAATAAAATTAAAAATCTAAATTTAGTATGCCAAAGATTTTACTGTACTATTGAAACTACTGCGGCATTTTAATAATTTTACACACCTTTTCATAGTTATAACAGGTTAAAATAAAAAATTTTAAAATGATAAATATTTATAAGATATATAATTATATGTTATCTATTGTTAAGTAATCAACTTTTTAATAACTTACAGTATCTTTTTCTTTATCCGCATGTCTCATGTTCCAACTAATTAGCTTTGCATATATATATATATACAGTAAAGTTCCGATAATCCAATCTTCGGTAATTCGAAAGTCCGCTTAATCCGAAACCAAAAATCAAAAAGAACTAAGGTTACAATAAAACCACACAGTGATACTAAGTAATATAAAGTATATTTCTTAAAATGACAAGAAAATTCAAAGTCAGACAATGTATTGAACTAATTATTACTGACCTACGTTGGTTTAAAAAAAAATATGTTACATTTTTTTGTCGAAGAGAAGAATACCTCTCCCTTGAAGCCAAATTACGCCAGTGTGTGTCCCCGCTGAGTCGCGACGGAGTGTTGCTCTACGTAGGGTAGCGCTACATCAAATACAACCGCCTCGTCTGAGTGGGATACCCTCTGATCGCTGTCACCGTCTGCTTCACCTTCCCTCTCGTCTGAAACGTTGATAGGTTCTTTCAAAACCATTTCATCAATTTGCTGATCATCTAAAATCTTACACTCTACTGTACTGTATTAGGCAGCGTTCCGCTCTCTTATCACCCATTTCGTCACGAGATTTCGTTATGTTCAGACAGACCTTATAAAATAAACTGTGTAATCACACGTAATATGTAATATTTATGTAATCACACGTTATAATGTATTTTAATTTTGTTTTAAAGAACATGTCGCATAATTCGAAAAGGGTCTGGCCCCAATCGTTTCGGATTATCAGGACTCCACTGTATATATATATATATATATATATATATATATATATATATATATATATATATATATATATATATATATATATATATATATATATATATATATATATATATATAAACAGAGAGAGAGAGAGATAATAACAACTAAAATTACAAGATTCGAAACAACTGCGTTGAAAATCCCATCATTTCTTTTCTCTCAAAAGGTTTTTTGTCTTAAAATTTTACGCATTTAAATCTGAATCTATTTTCAGTATGTTTCGATATGAATAAGCGTTAGCCTTTTCCGATCTACTAGTTTTTGCGATTTTCGGGACAAATTCAGAATGTTTAGACTCCATTTGAAAGGAAGTTTTCTTTGCTTTCTTTCAATAGGAATTCAGGCTTCAGATTTATGAAACGCGCATTGAGATATTTCTTAGGTGCTGAATAATTTATAAAGAATGGTGCGAATTTATTCCGTGTTACAAATCTTTTCATGAGAATAGTTTCTCCATTCTCTGGGTAGAAGGAAATATCTTTCACTTTTATTAAGAGCTATTCTATTATAAAGCGGAAACTTTTCTTACAAATACTGGGTTTTGAATAAATAACTTATTTTATACTGCAGCTTATTAGTAACCATAAACTTTTAAAATTTTAAGTATGTCCGTAAACACACTTATAACTAATAAATAATTTATCCGTTACGATCAGTTTAAGGAAAGCTTAGTATTCACCTAAACCAGCCGTGTGCAACCCCTAGACCGTGAGCGACATGCAGCCCTGGTAAACAAGTTAGGATGCTCCCCAAGATAGTAAACTTTATAACACCTATGATCCAGCAGAAAAACATATCTTGTTTCCCAATCATGCCTTAATCATATAATTGCTTTTTGGCATTACGTACATTTGGAATAACTATTTTTTGAAGAATGAAACACTCGAAAAGTAATATTAGAAAAAACTTTTCAATTAACCATCTAAAGAATTCTCTAAAAATTGCAAGTACTACCATCAAACCAGGCACCGATGCATTAGTTTCACAAAATCTATATCAAATAACCCCTAGTTTTTAGGCTTATGCTGACCTCTTTTTTAAGATATAATTAAAAGTTAAAATAATAAACGAAGTTGTGTTACTTACATGCTGTTACGGCCAATGAGAAATTCGGCAAAAGAGGGCGCTGTGTGCGCCTCTGAAGTTTTGAAGTGTGTAGAGATTTGGCCGGCTCTGTACTGAGGGAGAAAAGACGATGATGATATTGCAAGTTAAATGTAAAATGTTTTAAATGTCTGTCCTTGTTTTGTTATAGTAAATGTCGTAGCTATGAACCAAATGGTGTTTCTTAATGAACCCACATCAGATAACATTTGAAAAGAAGTCAATTTTGGAGTGTCACACATGGTGCGGCAGAATGGACTCCCGTATTTCAATGGGTAATAAAAAACAATTGAAACTAATGACAGAAAAAATAATTTTATATTTTCCAAAAGTACTTATAATTTAGTTTCCCTCCCCCCCCCCTACACACACACACACTAGGTTTCGAAAGAAACGTCATTCAAGTGGCGCCCGTTATTTGCGATGCACTTCCGAAGCCGCTCTCTAAATTTTTACATCACTCACTTGGGGAGTGACGGTAACTTCCTTACGAATAACGGACTGATGGATTCGTTTCACATTTTCAGGTATTCTAATGTCCCGAGGCCGACCACTTTGATTCCATGGTAATGCAGATCCACTTCTCCCACGTTTGAAACCCCTCGCAAGATTGTTTTTCGATCAGAAACGGCATGATTTTCATAGAGCCCTAAATGCCGAGTTTACAGAATCCTTTCTTTTTAAAGAACGCCTCGATAACGAAACAACGATGTTCACCGGACCAACTCATGGTGTCTACTGACAACTAGAAAATCCGCCCGAACTGTTTCTACCTCCCACTCCACCTTAATCCCACCATTCTCTTACCAGTAACCTTTAGAAATGTGTGAGTCCATTCTGCCGTATCCTATCTGTATATATATTAACACGCATTTATATGCGGCTCGGGGAGGACATTTTATATGCTGAGTAATAGCCTTGGGCCGCATATAAAATATTTAATAGTTAATTTATTTAAATAACAAAGCTTCCTTTATTTTTTTTATCATATCATAAAAAAGAGAGTAACATAAACTTAAAACTACAGGGATATTTGACTTTGTTTTTGTGAATCTAAAGCTTCCGTGCCAAGTTCGAAGGAAGTGGTTTCAATTCTTCGGGTGCTCTTTATAAAGTTTCTCATCAGAAATCTAACTTTACTCTACGCGTAGTTAGTTCATCTTCGAAAATGATTTTTCACAAATGTAGCTAGTTCCGAAAAGCGATGACGATAATAGGGTGTCATGGCGAAGAGAGGAATATTTCTCTTCTGGGTAGATAGATCTTATAAAGTTTACGATATTGTCGATATTGCCTGGAAACGAGATCGCTGATGTGCTGGCTAGAAAGGGATGCAATTACCCTGACCCCGGTTCTTTCATCCTGTGTCCTTCGGAAATTCATTCCCTTCCCAAAATTAGAATAAATTCATCTTGGCATACTCCCCCTGTTCACCAATGGTATGCCGCAAAGGGCTAGGCCTCTCTCTGCAGTGTAGGAGTTCTAGATCTCTCCAGACGGCCATAGCGCAACTTAGAAGCGGGCACCTCCGTAGTACGAAATTCGTGGAGGGGGAAAAATCTTTTTCTGTTTGTCCTTGCCCCCTTCCTGCTTCTTCTGCTCACCTCTTATGGTGCATTCACATTGGACAGAGTTCTCTCCCCAACTCCTGTCACATCACATTAGTCACGGTAACATTAGACACGGTATTTAGAACCACCCCCATTCCGCCGCAAGATTTCTCTTGATGTGGTGTGTCCCCCGACCCCGCTCGACACCATTTGACCCGCTGATCTCACTCTCTTTCTTTGAAGGACCGCCAGAGGAGGCGATCCGACGCAGGGAACAGAGTACAGAGACACATAAATCACTGGCAGAGGCAGAGAGCGCTGTGCCAGTCTGTACGCGCTATTAGAATGTATGGACGTCTCTTTGAGACAGCTGCCGGCTGAACAGGATATTGTCTGTGTTTCTCTTTTGCGGTGGGGCCTCTTGGACTTGGTGTAGGCTTTCCTACACCAGGGGGATTGGAAACAACAGTTTACAATCTTATGAAGCCATGTTGTTAGCTGTCAAGGGCCGCGGATTGGACACGACAGGTCGAAATGATTTTAAAATCAATTGAATGCTATCAGAAATGACAAATTAGAAAAAACTATACAGAACTAATACTCAAGCAATATGTATTTTACCCGAACTTTTACAGATTTTTCCTGTGATTCGACTTGAAATTCCAGAATTTAAAGGATAAGAGTTTTTTTTAAAATTACAACCATTATATTTTATGTACTTGAAAAATTTCTTATTAATTTAATGTATAATTTGACCAAATTTCCTTGATATATATAGAGAGGTTCTCAAAAATAATGTAAAAACCTTGTAGAAGCAGTTATTACGCTCCTAATATGGTGTTGGAGCTCATTCGGTATTTAAAACTGCTTGAATTCTCCTTGGAATGGAAGCATAGAAGTCATGGTTGGTGGTAAGTGATATATCACACATTCTTCAGGATGAAACTGCTCTAATTCCTTGAGAGATGCCGGAGGAGAATAACGGGATCTCATTTTGTTTCCCAATATAGACCACAGTGGCTCTATGATGTTTCAATCTCTTGATTGTTCAGAGCAGGGAAGGTGTCCACCTTCATCAACCTGTTCTTTGACCAATAATTTAACAGTCCCAGCTCTGTGAATAGGGGCGCTATCATCTTGAAAGATGTAATCTTCTACAGGAAACAATGTCTGAGTCAATGAATGGACATTGTTATGAGGGGTACCAGAGATACCCCTTTGCGTTGTGTAACATTAGGGAGGTGAACTCCAAAGGGAACTATGCGTTTATAAATAAAAATAACAACATTTATTATACAATATTTTACAAGAAAAGGTCAGGTTTACATATTATATTTAAGATCTTGGTTAGACATATTTTAACAGAATTAGGGCATACTTCATCCGCTTCCTGCGGCAGAACCATTACGGGTCGAGTGAAGTAAAGTCTCATAATCTCTCAAAAGGCATGAGCACTATTTAAAAGGGGAAGAAATAACCAACCTGGGGAGTTTTTGATGAAACAGCAGAGCATGGCATGGAGTCGTTGAGGCACTTCTATCGGAGGCTTTAGGTATTGGGCTAAAAATCATGGGGCCCTTCATTGGAGGAGGCAGTAGAATCGGCGCTGGCGGATGAACACGGACAATTCGCCATTTTACAGGGCGTCTTTTCTTCCCAGGCTTTCTTCGCAGCTCGCTACCTCAAACCGCTCTCTCGCTCTCCCTCCGATCGTCGTATTTTTCCCACACTCGGGGCTTCCCCATTTAGATTATGACTCCTCCCCAGGTCAGTTATTCACGTAAATTTATTATTATTATTTATTATTAAATTTATTAGTTATTCACGTAAAACTCTTCGAGTTTTTTATTCGAGGGCAGGATGCTCCGACATCCCCACGGTTCACCCACGTGGTACTCTTATTTCCAAGAAAACTGGATGTCCGTTGAATTTCCTGGAATTTCTTTCTCCCGTCCTGAGGAATTCAGGAGGTGCGATGTTTCTTGGAAAATTGGTGCGGTTCCCCCTTTTTCTAATATGGCCGTTTTATGCCCCGTAATCGTGTTGAAAAAACAAAATGGCTATGACGTTGGAAGGAGTTCAAAATGTCCAAATTGTGGATCCTTCACAACAGACATTGTCGCCCAAAATTGTCAAATAGTCACCGCTAGTCATCCTTCCTCTTAAGGTGATAATGGGACCTGCTGAAATCCACAATGTGAACACCCTAAGCATGAAGGAACCACTACTAAGATTTACTATTGGAAGGAGAGATTTTGGGTTACAAGCTTCTTCCAGTGTTCTCCAAGCGTAAACAAGTCCTGAGGGGGAGAATAGTGTGAAGGTTGAATCCTCTGAAACCAGTACTTGATTCTATTGATCAGCATTCCATGTCTTATGTTCCTGGCACCACTGTAGTGTACGTTTTGCATTTCTGTGTGACACAAGGTTGTTTTGGAAAAGCAGTTCTGGTGTAAATATATCACTTCTACAGTTCCATTTTCAATGTTTGAGTCGAGACTGAGTTTTGTGCATGCACATTAAGCCCAGAAGTCACCTTTGTCCCAGTGGTCTTTGTATTTGACGTAACAATCAACTTTAATGTCCTTCTATCTATGTCAGTGAGTTTCATTTTCCTTCCACAACTGTGTCTCGCAGACAGTGTTTTACCACGAACTTTGAACGCTGTAATGAAGTTAGACACAATACGGCTCGATACCTCCAATAACATTGCACCAGAGGTTGCCGAAACAGCAAATAAGCGCGCCTACAATTAGAACTTTTTAGAACTCTGTCAGGTTGCTCATTGTGTCACCACTGTCACCAAGTTTTTGCAAGCACAGCTTAAAATGATATCAAATACAGCCTTCAGAACATAAGGTCAACGGTTTCACAAAAATGCGGCGGCTATTTGAGTAGTTAGCTCTTTTATATACAGAAATGGAATTAACTATTTTAAGAGCAGTGTTTCCATTATTATGGACAACCCCTATATACCAATATATATAAATAAATATATATATATATATATATATATATATATATATATATATATATATATATATATATATATATATGAGAGATATATATATATATATATATATATATATATATATAATAAATGCAACAATCAATGTATACAATTGATGTAAAAAAAAATACATTTCTAAAAAAATCATAAGGGATATTTTATATACAAAATAATGTAGAAGAAAATATTCAAATTAAATCTAATAGGACGTACTAAAGAATATAGTACAGTTTGAGGAACATATTTTTACTGTATTTTAATATTTTTTTAGATAATATGTCCAATCGTCTGCCATATTAGCAAGAAAAGAAAAATATTTTTTTGTCTATTTCTTTGTTATGATGTGACGATAAATTTATTTAAAGTACCAGAAAAAGATATCACGTGATCAGCATTTAATAATTTAAATTCTAAAAATTAATCTTTAAAAATTCACCAAAAATCAGAAAATGGAGGTAAAGATTCGAAAAAGATTTCATGTTAAAGGAATTTTCATGATCTTTCTTGTGATATAAATTTTATAACCCTCAAATAATTATTTTAAATGCAAACTTAACAAATGTTACTATCGCCATGCAAAATTCCAGCCCTTTAGGTCCAGAGGTTTGGTCTGTGCGTTGTATGTCAACGAGTCAGTCAGTTACGGAACTGTTATATATATATATATATATAATTGCTTTTATTGTCTTTAAAAGTTAATTAAATCAAAATGCATTGTAACATCTTGTTTATGATGACCATACTAAATGCTCTAATATGTTTAGCATAATATAAAAATCCTCTAGTGCTGCTCTGTTAATAGCAATATGGCATCTACATGAAAATGAAATAATATTAAATAGTTTATATAATTATGCTTATAAATATCGGGGAATGATGTTAAATCAGAGAACGTGCGTTCGCATTTTGATAAAGTTATGAATAATTATAAACATTAATGGTAATTGCAGTGTGAATAAGTGTGGTCTTATAGTTTTGAAACTTTATTCGCTTGGAAGAGAATTAGGTGAAGTTAACGAAAATCGAACATAAAATTTCGGAAAATTTCTTTAACTTCCTTCTACAAGAAAAAAAGGATTTGTTAAAATTTCATATTTGTTTTCCTTAGCAAATTACAGAGATAATATACTGTTTCTATTATTGTTCTGATATTAAAGTTTTTTCGAAAAAGCATCATTTTAAAACTTTCTGACTTTTTTGGCATATCGAGCACACCATATTTGAGTCGTCTGTCTCCTTTCTCATCAAACCTGGCCTTCTGTGGAAAGTTTAAACCTCTCCTCCGGTAAAATAAATTCTGCCCATTTATTGGTTCATTTTTTTATCAACCGATTAAAACGTAGTTTTGGACCTTTTCAAAAACCTAAAAACAGTGAAGGAAGTGAAAAATGGAAGGAATGCATACAATGGAATAACTTATAATTTAACTTTGTTTTAATATTAAAGTTCTCTTGTTAAGTTCCATTCCTAAATGTCGTGTGCATTTTGAATTTGGTACACAACCTATATCATATTTTTCTTTTCTTCGTACCCTGTGCTGTTAATATAGGTTACTTCCCTCCTTCAATACAAAACTTATCGAATAATAGTTACCGTAATTTTCGGATCCCAAAAGGGACCATTTGACATAAAACATGGACTTAAAATTGAGGGGCGTCTTATAGTCCATAGGTTACATTAAAATAAAATGAATATTTTATTATATATATTATATATATTTTTACTATATTTATTATATACGATTTTTACTTTTATTAACTAAGACATTGAAAATATCTTTATATATCTAACAAAATACAAAATATTCTTTTCTGAAAATTCTCCCATGAATTTAAGGTGCACCTTATTGTCCGGTGCTTCTTATGGTTCGAAAAATACGGTGATACTTTTATTAGCTATTATTGGAGCGGTATTTTGGAGCTGGGTATTATATCACTTTTACATGGGTATAAATACTTAAAAATATTTATACTCATGTAAACACCATGCAAAAAGGGAATATTGTAAAGATAGTTCTTATCATATTTTGAGGAGCTCTTTTCACGAATTTCCAGAATGAAAATACCCGAAATTAAAATGAGCGGCATATAGAATAACCTCCATTTCGGGGCACAACTGAAGGATGTGAATCTTTGTGTTCTGTTCATTTAGGTTGATAAACATAAATACCATTGAACGTTGCCAAATGAACATTTTAATGGAATTACTACGAACTTCAACATCTCAATAAATGCTTAATTTAAATAATTAAAAAACTCCCTTTCTGGCACAACGGATGGTTGTGAATCTTTGTGTTCTGTTCATTTAGGTGGATAAAAGTAAATACCGTTGAATGTTGACAGCAATAAGTAGTAATGACAGTAGTAAGTAGTGTTGATAGTAATAAGTAGTAATGACAGTAATAAGTAGTAGTGACAATAGTTCGCAGTAATTCCATTTTAATGGAATTACTACGAACTTCAACATCTCAATAAATGCTTAATTTGAATAATTAAACAAGAACTCCATTTCTGGCACAACTAATGGCTGTGAATCTTTGTGTTCGGTTCATTTAGGTTGATAAAAATAAATACTGTTCAATTTTGACAAATGAACATTTTAGGGGAATTACTACGAACTTCAACAACTCAATAAATGCCTGATTGGAATAATTTAAAAAAAATCATCCATTTTTGGCACAACTGATGGCTGTGATTCCTTGTGTTCTGTTCATTTAGGTTGATAAAAAATATTTACTACTCAATGTTGAAAAAGAAACATTTTAACAGAATTACTACGAACTTCAAAAAATGAATAAATGCCAGATTTGAATAATTTGAAAAAAAAACATTTAAAAAAAATGGTACTTTTCCGTTAGCCGGGCGCAAGTGATGTATCACCAAATATTGTTCCAAAAACGCATTTTTAGCTGTTTTGTTTAAGTAAGTGTAATTCGCGTGACAAGTGTGTATAAATGAACAATCAATATATATATATATATATATATATATATATATATATATACACAAAAGTAAATATGAATTTATTCTTTAAGTAATTATTTAGTTAAAGGGCCAAAAATATTTAATACCTTCAAGATGTCTTCAAAAGGAACCTTTTTTTTGGTCGTCGTGACAGAAATTCAGCTAACACGATTGTAAATGGTGCCTGACATTCCACAATGTTTATTATTGCTGTATTTGGAGCTTCACCAAAATTGCTCAATATTTTGTGGGATTGTGATTGAAACAAGTATAGGTTTTGGTTAATTAGTTTCCAATTTTTATTCATGTGAATTTCGGGGTTACTTAACTGGGTCTCTGAACTTAATCATGTTCTCTCACATGATTCATACCCGCTAATCAGCCATCTTCTCCTAACGTTTCGTGTGTGACATTGGTTTTTCAAAATTTTTCCTATCTATTACCTATTAAACCGTTTTTGTAGGGTTGTTAGGATGGCGACTTTGAATTCTCGCCAGTGGTGATACTTTTTAGGGCAAACGCAAAATTCGCCTTGCTAACGGAAAAGTACCGAAAAAATAATCATTAAAACTAGATAAGAAATTAGGCATATAAATCATTCTAATAACCAGAGAAGTATATTTTTAATAAAAACATTAGAAAAAACGTCACTTAATATTTCATTCATATCAAATGTAACCTTTCTTTTCTATTTTTCGTTCTTCTAAGTATGTAGACATTCCCAGGTGGGCTCTTAACACTGTTCATCTTTGCGACACTTTCATTATAGCATGAGAAAAATAATGCTTACAAAGATATTATAATATAATTAATTTTCTTTCTGAAGTTCACTCTGAAGTCATTTTAATAGTACTTTTTAAAGTACTTCGTGTATAAAAAAATTGTCAGTCTTTTGCCTAAACTTATATGCAGGTATAATGAAACATTTCTGGATAGAAGAAAAACAAACTGAATGTGCCTCTACACACAAACTTGCTCTGTGCTGTCAATTAGATATTTAGGATGGAACTAACAACGTATTCATAATTAGAATGGAATTCCTTCTGAGGGGTTCAGATGTTTAATTCTTATAGGGGTGCGTCAGTTGACTTCGAAGACTTATCGATCGGATAGTTAAGCAATGGGGATTTTCACTCAAGGTATATTTCTAAACAGAAAGTAAATAGAAATTTTGTGTTTTAATGAAGGTAGATGCTTATACAAAGAACGCGTAATTTTAAAGCGATTAATTTTACAGTATTAATTATTGCAAAGTAAAGATGATTTAGCTCATTGCCATATCCAATCACACTGGGTAGCAGAGGGCGTAGAAATGCCTTGAAATTAACTTCCGTTTTCTAATCATACATTTTGCTGAAAATTTAGCCCAATCTGATTTCATCTGCATTTGTCCACTAGATCTCATATCTTTTACAGTAGTAAAATTATCTGCATGGGTAAGTATGTTACAACCAGGATATTAATACTTTAAAAAAAAGAGAGAATTGATTGAAATAAAAAACAGATGATGTGTAGAAAATGTACTCTGATTCTCACTTTGATGTAACATCATGCGTTTGAAGAATAACATTAAATTCTAATGAAGTATTGGTATTCATGATGTCACCTTCCTATGTACTAACCTAAAAAAGAAAAAAAGAAAAAAAAAGATCAAAAGACTAAGTTTGACTATCGCAACTAATTTTTCGTTTTATACACCTGTCACAATTCTTGCAAACTTTTGTACCAATCATCTGTAAATGAAGTCATCGTAAAGGTGAAAACCACTTTCAGGTTTAGAGCATAATTAAGTGTTCTTCCACCAAACGCATAGCAATTAGTCGCACTTCCAAGAATAGTTCCTTGCATATAAAGGGGTGAAAATTTCATAGATTGGGTTTTATATTGTGCAAAACATACGGTTAAGGATCAGGCGTCTTCCAGCTTTATCCGCTGCCTGAAAAGAGTTAGTTGTTTCCATTGAATTTTGGATCTTTATCCCTATCTTAAAAGGATATTCAGGCTATAAAACCATCATTGCAAATGGTTGACTTCATGTATGTAAAGGGAGAAAAGACAGCATGTTTATATGCTAATTATTTCATCTCAGTAAATTAATTACTGTTTTAATTCAAATCAGCATATACTGCTATCTGATCTATTGTATCCTTCGATTCGCCCTTTGTCGATTTTGCTTTAAAATTATAAGCAAAAAAATCGAGAAATAGAGATTAAATACAAACAGCAAGCAAAATAAAATTTCTCCTGTGAGTCCCTTATCTTTCCCATTTTTATCTTTATAAAAATTCCCAGTTTTAAAATAAATCATATTTAGGTACTTTTAAAAAATGCTGCTCTTTCAATTATTCCGAAATACTTTACTCTACCATCTCCGACTGAAAATATACATAAAAAAATTAAATTCAAAATACAATTAAGGACGAATTTAAAAACATTTACGGTTTATTTGCTCTCCATACACACGTCGCTTCCCTGAAATTTCATTTGCATTTAATTATAAGTTGAACAAAAGTACTCTTATTTATGCTCTTTAGAAAAAATATCCGAATCCTCAATTCACTTTGTTTTATATTTTTCGCGCAGAAGACATAAATATTTATGAAATAAAACATGAGTCCCCATGTTAATTTTCGCTGAAAAGAAACTTTAACGCCTTTCATTAGAGAAGTCGACACTTGAGGCAGATTTTTAAAAAATATAATTGCATTTTCATCTATAAATATCCACCTGAACAAAACATATAAATGTACTACTTGAAGGTTAAATCAAGTGATCCTTGACTAGATGTGGAAAATTTACATTTATAATTATAATACTTTTCGCACGTAGAATTAAGTATTTATAATCATTTTTGTTTAAACACATTAAGGGAATGGCGTCTAATAGGATAAATTATACCGAATAAGATGAATTATACCGAAGCAAAGCGCATTTGATTCTAAGAGATTAAAATTTATGTAGATGAGGAATTCAGGTTTTAAATTTGGTTTACACATTTTTTTATGATTTCATATATATATATATATATATATATATATATATATATATATATATATATATATATATATATATATCAGTCTAACATGCATGACGGAAGATGTTAAGAAATTGTAAAATCTTATGTTATATAATATTAAATTATTTTCCTAACTTCAATTTTAACTCCCTACCAACAGACAACAGCTTCAATTCAACTTTTTTTCCTATTTAATTTCCCGTTCTTTGTGGAACACGTAAATTTTTGCAATGCCTCTACTATTGAGTTTCCCAAGCAATCGCTACCATAGTTTGTTTCGGCGTGACATTCTGGTGCCCTACGACTCTAATTTTTGAAGTCATGGCATGTCTTTCATCCAATTTTTTATCTTTTTACGTTAATATCACATTAATAAGAAAAAGTTAGCCTTATCGTCTGAGAAAGTATGAAATATTCTTATGCAAAAAAACAGGTTTTTCTTAGTATCCTCCGTCGTGCATGTTCGACTGATGGATATATTTATCAAAGGTGTCTTTATCGCGTGGGAAAGGGTTAGATACATTGCAAGTTATTAAACTATTTTTGCATTTTAAATACGCACCTAAACATTTCTTATGCAAAATTTCCTGCTAGGTACAAAGGCTCTGGATATTTTCTCTTAACTTGCGAAGTTATTTTCCATAAAGGAATGTACTTCGCAAGTTAATCTTTCTATGTGCTGCGACATACATTCAAGCCAAACAATCGAAAACATTTCACGACTATAGTGGATATTCATGCAGATATTCCACCGAAAAACACGGTCTGAATTCGATAATTAAATTTGTATCTATGTGCTGTGATGGGAAAACCTTAAATATGACCCTAAAAGATAATAATATACAGCCTTCATAAAATGGAATCTGCATCTACCGTATAATTTAACGTATATGCATCTGCAGTATAATTTAACATACCAGACTGGTCTAAATGCAATCCACCTGCACAAATGCTGGAAGATTCAGCTATGGCGTTGGGAACGATGTGTTAAACTGAATTGTAGGAGTAAGACTGATGAGACATAGGAGGTTAGAGTAGGGAGGAGAAGATTTGGTGACTGAATTTCATGGTCGCCTTAATGCATGGTTTCCCAACCTGTGGTCCATGTGCCCCTTGGAGATCTGTGGATCAATTTTAGGGGTCTTTATTACATTTCAAAAATTTTTGATGGAAAGAATATTTTTATATGAGTATTTCTTATTAGAAAGTGGGGTTCATAATTTTCCCAGAATGTCAAAGTGGTCCACGGCACAAAAAGAACCAATTAAAGCGTTGGGATGATCCAGTTACTACCATTTTCACTTGATAATAAAAACCAAATTCATAATTTTTTCTCACCTTTCTTCATTGAAGACAGAGCCCTTTTTTGATTTTTTAGTGAAAGGGGTATGTTACTATGCTACAAGGGAAATGATGCTAATAAAACTCCCTGGAAGTTCCCGAAAAGCCCGCGGTAGCCTAGTGGTAGCACGATGGGCTTCAGACTGGAGATGCTTGGTTCGAATCCCGACGACACCATTAAATACCTTCGGGTGGGAGAAAGTACGAGCCCACCAGATTCGCCCTTGGGGTTTCTCCGTATAAACTGTTGTGGCAGCCTATTGAGACGCCAGGGATTCAATCCCGGAAGGTCTTGGTTGCTATGTCGTGCCCTATCTGCTGAGTTAGAATCTGAAACTTTCTGGAAGCAAACTTATATATGCATAGATTTTCATTTAGAAATTTTATTTGAAGCTGAAAGTTAATATTCTCGCGATTGTAAATGAAATTTCCGTTCAATGGACATTTCTGCATATATAGAGCCATACACAAAGCAAAGACGCATTTTCCGAAATTAAAAATATCAAGCACAATATGGTTGACATCTTCACTATCTGAAATTCATAGACGTCTAATCTTTAAACCTTTTTATCGACTCAAAATCGTAAAAAATAAAACTAACTTTTATCTCTCTCGACGTACAAATGCCTCATTTACAATTCCTTGAACTGCTAAAGAATAAATATTCATGAATGATATTTATTTCTTCCTTCGTTGAAAAATTTCATCCATTTGGATTTAAATGTTTATACGAAATTTGAAAAAAATGCTTCATTTATCGAAAAGCTCGCACTAACACTTGAGTGGAACTGCTTAATGTATATTTTGGAAAGAATCAGTTAAGAAATATTTTTGGGAAATTATTTAATAGATTAGTATAAGTTTTGTTGATTTAAAGTGCGTAAATACATCTGCGTAAATAGTAACACCTTTAGTTTTTTATCAATGTTATGAACCGATGTCAAGAATAACCGATATTAATTAATTGTTATTAGTTATATAGCATCATAATTCTATATCATTTATAATATATAATTATAATTCTCATTCAAGTACCATTAGATAACATCATTCCAAAATTTTTCAAGATTTGTTGTAATAGGTAGAAGTACTTGATCAAACAGATAATATATCGTCCATTTAGACAGCCGTCATAGACCCTGTTTTGTCTTAGTTAATGGGATGTGACAAACTGCATCACCAGTAAAAATATCTCAATTTTTTTAAATGGAATTACCTTTGGTCTCGAAAATTCATTAAAGCTCAATAGTCTCTTAAATGTAATAAAACTATGTGTAGACTTGCTCTTTGTATATTTGAAACATGCATGTTTATTAGTACATTTTGTAGACATCACTCTCTTTGGGAAGGTTTGTACACTCTTAGCAATTTATATTTATTTATTACAAATGCCCAGAAGATTGGCTATGACGCTATTACTTCTCTTGCCTTCCAATACCTCTGAACTTTACAGTTTAAGAACCCAAGAGCAGAGCACGAGTCCAGATGAGTAGCATCAAAAATTTGATCTTGTCCACACAAAGGACATAAGGGGGAGCTCCAAAGTTTGAGCCATTCATAATGTGTGGGCAAACAGTCATGGCCTGTGATAAGACGGAAAAGTGCCACAGCTGCACTTCTAGGAAAATCAGTGATGTTCTGTGTGCCCTTAATCAAAGGAGCACATGACTTATCGGCAGAGTCACACAGCGCTCTTTGCTTTATCCCAGCAGCATAGCGTCTTTTAATCAGGAGTTTTGCCGAATGGAGTGAAATGCTTTTCAGAGATTTCTGAAGGACTCTATCACCCATTTTCGTCAGAGTCAGCAGCTTCGTTCCCAGGAATCCCACAGTGGGCTGGAATCCGCTAGAAAGTGACAGAGATTGACTTTGAAAGATCTCTGCACTCTAAAATGCGAATATTATCTGTATATTGTCTATTTGCAAGAGCTTGGAGAGCAGATAGGGAGTCAGATAAGATAACCGCTCTATGGAATGAAGACGGGAGGGTAGTCAGTTGCTTTAATGCGATATAAACAGCCTCAATTTCACCATCGTAATGAGTGGAATGAGCACCGATGGGAGAATAACATGAAAATAGATCACAGCACACACCGGCCCCCGCTCCGTATTTTGGTTTTATATTCATAAATATTGCATTGTTTGGACATTCAGGGCTCTCCATTGGAGTCTATTAAATGAATTAATATAATTCCAGCCACTGTTAAAAAATGTACAATATTGTACATAGTGTTGATGTGGGATGCGGTAATAAAATACAAATATAATATTACACACATATTATTGCCTCACATTAAGAACACAAACTACACCAGGCAACACGGATAGATACATTACAAAGACTAACAGCTCATATCGTTTTAGCCGTTGGGCGGCGTCAACAGATTGGTCACGTGGGTATTGGCAACAAGGCGATTACAATTCTAGCGCCAACACTTCCCCTCAATAAACACGTTATCAATCATTTGATACACAAGTATCGTCAGTACCCAAAATATTTAAGCAGTTGAAATGCTTTTGTTTACATAGTCCTTTCGTTAATATATCTGCACCCATACCTTCCGTAGGTACTTAACTTACACTTACAAGTTCATCCTTGAAAGCTTGTCGGACGAAATGATGTCGTATGTCTATGTGCTTTGTCCGATTGTGATGTATAGGATTCTCTGCCAATTTAAGCGCTCCAGCATTATCAGTGAACATATTTACATTTGCTAAATCTTTTAAATCTAAATCTATCAAGATATTACGAAGATAAATTGCCTCTTTAACACCTTCGGTTAATGACATATATTCCGCCTCAGTTGAGGAAAGAGCTACCGTTCTCTGCTTTTTTGATTCCCAAGAAATCGCACTTCCACTTAAAATGAAGAAGTAGCCAGTGTAAGACCTTCTGTCTTCTACACAATTTCCCCAATCGGCGTCAGTATAACCAATTAAATTATCCTTCGTATGTCTGAAAATTAGTCCATAATTCATCGTACCCTTTAAATAACGTAATACACGTTTTGCAGCTATCCAATGGGTTTTATTATAGCATGACAAAAAGTGGCTTAGTTTACTAACTGTGTGCGCTATATCCGGCCTGGTACTTACTGCTAAATACACAAGTCCTCCCATTAATTCACGATAAGGGTAATTATTTTCTGTTGGGGTGGCGCTTTTCTCCAATTTAACATTTATGTCCATGGGAGTTGAGGCGGGATTGTCTTCGACCGTACAATATCGCTCTAATAAATCTCTGATGTAACCCTGTTGACTAATTGTAATAATTTCTTCCCCTTGTTCGAAATCCATCCCTAAACAATGTCTTACTAATCCTACATATTTAACTTCTAATTCCATTTCTAGGTGTTTTCTCAATTTACGAATCATTTCAGGATCTTCCGATATAATTAAAATATCGTCTACATAAATTGTCAGTAAAGTTAATTTGTTTCAAAAAATATACACACGAATCTGAACTGGTATTTTTAGCTCCAAAATCTTTTAGAATTTCGTCAATTTTAATAAACCATCTTCGACCTGATTGTTTTAGACCATAGAATGATTTCTTTAGTTTACAAACTTTATTTCCACTTTGAAAATCATTTAACATCTTTTCTGCTGTTTTAAATATTTTACTGTTTTTATTTTCGTTTCTCATAGTGCTTAGTAGTACATCGCTAAAATGTTTGGGGCATTCCATAAAAATTTCCTCTTCGAGTGTTCCATTTAAATAAGCTGTAGTTATATCAAAATGATGAAAGGGTACACCAAATTTTGTTGCATGGGCTGCTAGCAATCTTATAGAGCTGTGGCGAGCGACAGGGGCAAATATTTCGCCAAAGTCTATACCCGGCTCTTGTGAGAAACCTTGAGCTACAAGGTGGGCCTTCCGACGTTCAATGCTTCCATCTGAATTATATTTATTTCTTAACACAAACCTACTACTTATCACATTTATATTTTTTGGACTTTCTACAAGTTCAAAAGTATCATTTTTCAAAATACATTGCATTTCGAAGACTAGGGCAAGTTTCCATTCATATGATTCGGGTTCACTTAGCGCTACGTTAATCGGAATTTCTGCAATTTGTGACTGATTTGTCGCGTCATCATTTTCGTCAGAATAAACATTATACTTTCCTGGGTCGACCTACATTTCCCGTGTGCACGATACGTGGGCGTCCGCGCGCTATCCTAGGTAGCTTTAAGTCGTTAGAACAAATCGTTTTATTTTCTGAATCGCAATTGTCAGGGTCAAAATCAGAAATATTCTGAATATCGCTATGAATAACTTCATCTGTCGGAGTATTAGGTTTTGGAATGTTGATCGGAATATTTATTTCTAGAGGTTGGTAATTTTCATTTTTTTTAGAATAATCTATAGGGGCAAAATCATCTAAATTTATCTCATCGGTACGGCTAACGTTTTCCAAAAACTTTACACTTCTAGAAGTTTCGATTTCTCTTTTTTCAGGGATCCAAACACGAAAAGCCTTTGATTGCTCGGAATAACCGACAAAAATTCCCTTTCTAGCTCTAGGATCTAATTTTCCCTTATTACGATCACTATTTAAAATGAATGCTGTACATCCAAAAGTTTTAAAATATCGTACATTTGGAATTCTATCATGCCAAAGTTCGTAGGGAGTTTTACCATTTAATGATTTAGTAGGGCATCTATTTCTCGTGTAATTTGCTGTATTTATGGCTTCCGCCCAAAATGATCCATTTAAGTTTGATTGTAATATGAAACATCTAGCCATATCCATTAATGTACGATTTTTCCTCTCTGAAATTCCATTTTGTTCAGGCGTATTTTTGACTGCTAATCTCCTTTTAATTCCCAATTTCGATAGCCGTTAAATTTCTGATTAATGTATTCCCCACCATTATTAGGTTGTAAAGCCTTAATTCTCTTACCAGATTGCCTTTCCAATAAATTTTTAACCTCCTTAAATGCGTCTAATGCTTCGGATTTTCTTTTAATAAATCTTATTTCGCACTATCTCGAGTAATCATCTATAAAAGTAATAAAATATAAAGCCTTACCCTTTGATTCCATCCGCATAGGACCACATATATCCGAATGAACAATTTCTAATTTTTCAGTAGCTCTCTCTGCAACTTTGGGAAAAGGGGCTTTTGTTAATTTAACTTTAATACATATTTCACAATTAATTTCTTTAGAATTATCTAAATGAATTCCCGTAATATTCCCCTTTTTAAGACCATCACAGAGATTTCTAATATTTAGGTGTCCTATTCGCGTATGCCATTTTTCTAAATCTCCTTTACTTTTAGAATCGATTGATTCACTTGCAGTAGCCACTGATGGAGTTTCATACTCCTTTAAATAATATAAGTCACCTATTCTTTCTGCTAACAGTTTTGTATTTCCATCGTTTTTCTTAATTATGGCACAGTTCTTCTTAAATATCACGGAAAAGTCTTTGTCGCAAATCTTGGCAATCGAAAGTAAATTGGTTCTCAAGTCTGGAACGAGAGATACATCTCGAATGTCAACGTCTATGATATTATTTCCAAATTTCGATTTCAAGTTGACTTTCCCCTTAGCTGTAATCCTTGTTGTCGTATTATTTGCTAGTTTGATATTTTCCTCATCTGTATTCCATACATTTACAAATTTTTCTTTGCTGCGACTAAGATGAGTAGTGCAACCAGAATCTAAACACCATTTTGTATTCTCTGTCGTTAAATTATCACATCCATTGGCAAACTTATTTTCAGCTAGAAAACCAGTCTTATGTTCTCTTTTTGGTTTCGAAAAATCAACTCTTGAATAACACTCACTCGCTCGATGCCCAGTTCTATTGCAACGGAAACAGAGTAAATTTTTCTTAATAATTATGTTGTATCGTCGATCAGTACTCTTCCATTTGATGTGGGATGCGGTAATAAAATTCAAATATAATACGTATTACACACATTTTACTGCCTCACATTAAGAACACAAACTACACCAGGCAACACGGACAGATACATTACAAAGACAAACAGCTCATATCGTTTTAACCGTTAGGCGGCGTCAACCAGTGTTGCCAACCTTTCCGAAGCGCCTCCCCCTAGCGCCATCTCGAAATCCCCCTGTTTCCCCCTAACGCCATCTCGAAATGCCCCCTGTTTCCCCCTAACACCAACTTGAGATCCCCTAGACCTTCCTAAAAGAAATTCTGGTTCCAAATAGGCATCCTGTTTGAGAGATAAATTGAAATAAATAGAAAATACACACATAATGAAATGGAGGTTTATTTATATTTGACATATGTATGGAACTTAAAATCTAATAAAAAAACGCGTCTCGATTGTACATTACTGTCGATTTTTCTAATTTTAAATTTCGTCGATGTCAGGATATATATCGAGTATTTCATCAAAGACATCGGTCTGGCTCTCATTTTGTGCTTTACTATTGCCTGCATTTTTAAAGTCATACATATTGACGTTGAATAATTTGAGCATACGGGTGGAAGGAACGAATTTGACACATGAACCGCAGTTCATTTGTACAGTAAACCTCACCATCATAATACTTTGCAGTACTTTGAGGGACAACTTATTCCGTAATTTATTTTTAATTACTTTGTATATCGAAAAAGCACGTTCGACACTTGCGTTTGAAATGGGTAGTGTTATTAGCGCCATTGAAAATTTAGCGATATTTTCAAATCGCTTTTTCCCCGCAGAATCACAATCTTCAAATACTTCTGAATAAAATTCAACAGAATTAGCTACATTTGACCACGATTTATTTTGCAATTGATTCCATTCTGACTCTACATCATTTTTATTGCCGTATAAGTGAGTTCGATGGAATTTCATAAAAATGTCATTGAGACTGGGTTTCACTTGAGATAATGCAACTTTAGGATGAAGATTGGACATCGTTCTCAGAACAGATAAGTTATCTGGTAATCGTTTTTGAATTTCTTGATCCAAAGTACAAAGACATTTCTTACATCTCTCTTTGACATCTAATAATTCTTTCTCCTTGATATTTTGTGCAATAGGATGAAATTCAAAGCCAAAATACATCGCTGATGTATGCATTAGATGGGACTGAAAATCGAAATCCGCTAATTCGCTGTCACCCAATTTCTGTAGACTAGATGGCACAACGAGTTTTTGAAGCAAGCTTTTGAACATCAGAAATAGGTCTTCGAGCAGTTTAATAGGTTCCACGTGATCGCTTTGGAAAAGTAAATTCAATTGGGTTATACTTTTTAGTTCAAATTTTAAAAAAACCCAAAAAAGCTTTGAACGGTAATCTTTTCATAATGTCGTGCAATTGTTCAGACATATAACAGCTGTCTTCCGATTTAGCAATTGAAAATAGCAGTTCTAATTCTTCCCACTGATCCAGTATTGTGTTAATAGCCTTGGATCGTGCAAGCCAACGAGTCCCACTAAGACCTTGGATTTTTTTTTTTTTCCGTTACCATTTATGGTTTCGTACAGCAACTTATATTTTTTCAGCCGTTTAGGGCTGTAAGAAAACCAATTGTGCGTCTCTCGTACTAGAAATTCTAATTGGCGAGGCAATGTCGCCGCTGCTTTTTCGGCACACAAATGAATCGAATGGCAAACACATTTCATGACGACTACGTCGCTTATATCGCTTTTAAACAAAGCAGTGACGGAATTATGTTTGCCAATCATGACATTCGCTCCATCGACGCCAATCCCGACCATGTTTTGAACCCTCAAACCATCTTGTTCTAACTGAAATTTAATAGCACTGTGCACTGTTTTTGCATCAGCGTCGATTATTTTAATTAATCTGTAGAAGGTTGTGATCACTTGTCTTTTCTTCACCGAAAAAAATCGTAGCATGATACACAGTACTTTTTGCGTTGAAATATCGGTGCTCTCGTCGATTATGATTGAATATGGACCATCACCGATCTCTTCTATCAATTCTTGAAGCATACAAGGACCGGGGACACTTTTTATTAACATCGAACACTTGGTGCGATGGAGTTTTAGATTTGAAATTGTCTGTGACGACGAGTCTAACTGTGGCAGTATTTCGATCATGTGATTTACAGTCTGTAATGAACCGTGTTCTGCAATAAATGCCACGATTTTCAATTCAGCAAGCTTCGTTTTTTCACACAAAACTGGTTTACATGCTGAAGTCAATGTTTTGCATGATTTTGCAGATGTGTCAAATGACACAGCCTTTTTATGTCTTTCAGTCCTTGCGTGACTCAGGAGATCCTTTTTGTGCGCTTTCAACGTTATACGACAATATTTACAGGTTGCGGAACATGCATCAGTTGGATCAGGTGCTAGCCAATCTGTAATATAAGTAACACGATAACCAATAATAAATCATGATGATATTTATCAGTGCAAATTAAACCACATTGACAAGATTTAGCAAAAAATTTAATTAGTTAGGAGTACCAACACAATTAAATAAGTGGATAAATATTGAAATATTGGTTATGAGTAACCTTCACTTCACTTAAATGTCATGAGTGACACCATCAAAATTGAAGCGACAAGAAATGCTGAGTGCCAGTGGTGGCCTAGGTTGAAAAAATAATCAGATTCAACGTTAGAGTGGTATAGCACAGAAATTATGGTCGATTGCAACAGGAGTCACGAGTAAAAATACTTGAAAACACTGTGTAATTTTTGTCAACTTAGCCCATAATCAGTTTATACTTTGTCTCGTTTTCATGTAAGAATTAAAATTTAAATGTTTATTTCCATCTTTCGGTGATTAAAGGAACAAACTCATGCATGCGCACACCAAGCAACGAAGCAAACGAGTTAGTCCAAATTAGACCGAGCCGGACGATGGCCGAATGACTTTCGGTACCAGAGTCTGTGGGTTCGAATCCCACTCTTGGCATGGACGTTTGTAGCCCTTCGGAATCGGCTTTAAGCAGTAGATCCCGGTCTAATTAGCCCTCATGAAACAAAAATTGACCGTAGCGCTCCGAACCAAACCTTTAGAATTAGAGACAGCCTATATCTCAGCATGAAATCGAAACATATTGATTCATGGGTGATAAAGTAAAACAGTTATTTTTAGAACATATTATTTATTATTGCTATTGTACAGTGTACAGTACGACTTAACTACAAATTCTTTAATTTTAATACATAAAAATTAATTCAACACCTGATAGTCATCGGATATATTCGGCCCATCTAGTTCAATGAACATAGCTTTCAAAATCCCCATTTATTTGGCAATTTCTTATATGGATTGCCGGACCACTTCCGGGGCTCTTGTGGACCACCTGTGGTCCGTAGACCACCGGTTGGGAACCACTGGTTTAAAATGATCGTCATGTAAAATTTATTGATAATAGTTAGTCTTTAAGAATTTTTTTCAGTTTTATCATATTTCTTTTGATCAAGCCTTAACACCATACTGAGTGACAGAATCATGTATTATGTTTGACAAATAATTAATAAACTGTACGCTAAAGTGTCAGTTCTCAACCCTCGTGTAGCAAAAAATGACTGTAGCGCTCCAAACCAAAACCAAAACCAAAATTAGACCGAATGAATATTCAATGCCTGGAAATAAAAGTCGACCACTACCAACTGCCAAGTCAAGTAGTCAACAAGCTCCTGATCAAAAACATTTCGTGAACGAAAAACAAAACTGAAAACTGAAACACTAAAACTTAACCTAAATTACCTTTTTCAAGAAAAAGTTTCGAAAATCTCGGCTGGTCTGCGACCTTTGAAAAAATTCCTGCGTAGTAGATATTTTTTATTTGTTTGAGGAATCTAAATTTACAGAACACAATGCATAATAATGATTCCAATAGATACGTCTTTTATTTCGATTCAGAAAAAGCATGTTTACTAACCTTTAAGTTCGGGATCGATCTCCCAACACTTTGCATACTTCTGCTGGTACTCTTTGTTTCTTTCTTTGGGCATTCTGAAGCAAAATGAAACGCAAATGTTGATTATCAATTATTTTTGTTTTTATTTATTCGGTCGTACGTCATGCTATCACGAAAACAAAAGTACTTACTTTGGAAGTTGATAAAATTCAGTTTCGGGTGGGAAAACTGCCCGACGCCACGTGCCACGAACCGAAAATTTTTATTTTCTGTCACCGTTACACAAAACTGCCACTACTTACTTTATCTTTATAATAATTATATTCGAATGAAATATGCAGAATTTCCGGAAAGACCACAAAAGAGAAAAACTCAAAAACACAGTAAAAGTAACACAAAACAGTCGCCACTTGCTACGAACCGCGTGTCGTGATTGCCACTCAAAATGATAAAATTTGTTTCTGGTTGTATTTTGACTGTTTATTTTATTTCGTTTTAATGAGAGAAAGTGGCAGTAAACTTGAAATTAACCTGAAAATTGAACTGAAGAGTTAATTTCTAATATTCTTTTAATGAACTTTAAATCTACACTCCTAAAACCCCCCATAAAAAATGTCCCCCATAGAGAATTCCCTAAAAAAAGGTAACTTCTAAAAAATGCGCCAAAAATATGTACCCCCTAGAAAATGCCCCTAAAAAAATGTTCCCCCCTAAAAATACCCCTAACAAAATGTGGCCCCTAAAAACGCCCCTTTTCATCTAATTTACCCCCAAATTTAGGGGCAAAACCCCCAAGTTGGCAACACTGGCGTCAACAGATTGGTCACGTGGGTATTGGCAACTTGGCGATTACAATTCTAGCGCCAACACATAGAACTATCTAATCTGTCATGTACGGATCAATCAAAAAGTCACGCAACCCAACATATGCAGTAGTACTTAATACTGCAGAAATCACACTGTTTACACAAAATGTCATAGCGTTAAATCACTTTTTTTAAACGGAATTCAAGCACAATGTTCAATTGTAAAGAAAATGGTTATAGCATGTTTTCAAAATGATCACCTTTATTTTGGATGCACGCTTGTACTGTTTCCATACAAGGTTTGTATACACGTAAGGTTCATACTGGTGCTTTCTGAACTGCTGGCTCTCCTGAAGTGGAAGGGTGATGGGTCACTGTGTGATACCACTCCTATAGAGAAAACCCTTTAGAGAAAAAATCAATTACTCTACCTAGGAGCGAGTAGAGAAGTTGTTAAATATCGCGGTAAAAAACAAAGTTTAAACAGGATAAATTTAAGCTAGTTATCTGGTATATGTTTTTCTGGCATGGCAGCGATATCGCAAATATCTCATACATCTTTGATTCCAACTACGCCACTTGCCTATTCGGATTGGCCGAATAGTATCAGCACGTAATGTATTAAAATTGGCCAATTAGCACAAGCGTATGCACACTATTTTTACCAGACAGATTGCTATATACAGTTTAAACACGTTTATCTGGTGCGACACTACTAACTGCTTTCATTTTATTGTACAGGCGGCCTCAGCTGTTTGATGTAATTTATGTTAAAGTGAACTATTGTATGTGAACACGAATAATTGATCAAGTTCAAATAAACAAACTTTCAGACATATTCCAATAAGGACTTCGATCATTGGTATTCGATATTTTAATTGTATATACAACTTTGAAACATAAAACAAAATGAAATTAAGAATTTAAGAGTTACATCATGCGTCATGAGTGCATGAAGAGAGGAATTGAAGTAGTACTAGATAGATATCAAAAAGTTCACGTGACTCACCGCCCTTGAACACATCTGGGCATGCGCGTGGGGTGATCATGTCCCAATAGCTATGTTAGGCTCATATTAATACTAGGTATTTTTTTTCTTGAAATATATCGAAGTATGTCTGTATTATGCGTTCAAATTAGTTTTAAATAAATACTAAATACTTGACCATTTTCAAAACTAGTGAGTTCACGAAACTTATTGAATGGTATCTTATCTAAAAATGCAAACTAGGAGAAGTGAGATAGACTCATTAAGAATAACATAGATGCTTTCTTCATACGTACGTTGTTGTCATTGTCACCAAAGGAACATGATGTAAGCCCTAGCGTAAATATTTATCAATATAATTATTTTTAGACAATACTTACTTATTATAATAGGTTTTATTTAGAATTCCATTCCTTGAATCATCCATCTGTCTTTAGAATTGATACAGGTACAAAATGATGACCTGTACCTAACTGCTTTTTTGCCAGTATTTAATTGCTTTAAGACGATTCTTAATTTTTTTCATTGGGTTATCTAACGATCTTATTTGATCTTTTAAAAGGTCGGAGACCAGTGTAATAACAGATTGTCCCGGTTCGCCTAAATCATGGACGGGTTTTAGAAACTGAAAATTTGTTCATTATCCGGTGATGTGTCCGTGGAGAGAAAGCCTAGTTTGAAATACAATTCCTCGTTGAATCTCTCTCCAAGTTTATCACTGAAGCCAGCAATACAGCATGTTGGCCAGCACTATATACTAATCGATTTAGTCGTTTTTTAGCTACAACGAATTTTTCCAGTCTTAATTTTTGCCTTTGGTTTATCTAATGCTCGTTATCGTACTTTACTCTCTACGTTTCTATTGAATTTTGAGTTTTGCTAAGCGGCAGATTAGTTAATCATAGAGTGAAGCGATTCTCAACAAAATGAGAAATTCTCAGATCGTTATGAAGATCGTTATGAAAGATCGTGTGAAAAATCATTGTGAAGGAGATTCCTCACGATCTCAGTAAGATATGGAAATTAATTTTTCATTTCTTTAGCATTAGGTCCCTTCATGATTTAAAAATTATTCTTTACAATCGTACTCTCTAATAGTTATTATTTATTGATTTTACTGAGCATCAAGCTATTCATTAAAAACTTATTTTATAAGTTAAAAATCCTCCAGTGCTATTTAATTCCGATTTTAACTTTAAAAGGAATCCTCTGCTCGAGGTATTCAGAATTAGAGCTAACTCTGAGTAGATGGCAGTCATATTTCGGTTAAGTCAATAAATCTCCGAAGAAGTAAATAAAGTCTGAAATTCGTGTTTAAGCCACCTTATAAAAATATTTTCCAACTCTTGAGATACTCCTAAAGCCGATTGGAGATTAATCTTACTTCTAAATTATGATTAAAAATTATTTGCAACTTTATTATGGCAATGAAATTTGAAAAGTGAATGCTCTAGCTGAAGTGCTGAATTAGGACAAATTAAGCCCTTTCATTCGCTTGTAATTATCACATCTTGGTTAGTTATTGATTCACTACCTTAAATCATAATTTTTCGCTTCCTTATATATAATACAGTAATGAAGACCCTGCCAATTAAATACTTGAGTTTTTCACGAGAAAAGAGCATTTCAGTCCTGGAGAAATAACTTAAAGTAAAGCGTTTTGGGTCGAAGGCTGTGAGATTATAGGATCTGTTGCCGGTAAAAAAAAAGGATAAATGTTATGAAATTCTATTTGTGGCATAGCCACTGACACAGTGTAAATTAAATTCTTTCTTCCTGCAATTTAACTTAAATTCTGAAGCTGAGAAACTCTATATTTTAAATGAAATATTGAAGAGTAGCTGTTTTTGACCCGAGGTAGTCTGGTGGTGGCGAGTCGGCTTCGGCGCCAAGGTTGCGAATTCTGACAAGCACCGTTAATTACCTTCCTGTATAGGCCGGATATGGGGACGTTAAATCGATAGACAGGCAAGTCCCTTTGCGAGATAAGAGAGGGTGGGAGAGGGTACGATTCTACAGCTGTCGCCCCTGGAGATGCTCTGTGAAAATTGAGGTGGCATCTAGCTAAGACGGACACCAATCCTTGCGGTGCTATTTTAAACCGGAGACACACTCCTCAGCCAGCAAAGCCTATATGGATCTGGTCTGGAACTTGTCCGGGAAGGGGGGTGGGGCTTAGCAACAACAGCAACAGCAACATGTTCTTCAGAGAAATTTATCATCTGATTAACTATAACCTATTTTGAAAGTATAGTTTAGTGGACGACAGGAAAATTTATGATGACATTTCCCAAACATTTGAATTCCATCTGAGCTTGGATTAATTTTTCTGACTTCCAGGGAGACGGGAGTTGCTGCGATAAATATTCATCTCAAAAACTGCATCGCAGCATTGCATCAAACTCCCTACTCTTTTGTAAAATTTATATATCTTATCCCTTCATGTTCAGACTAAGCAAAAACTGACATTTTTATAAAGACTCATAAAACTGCAGTGAGGTCTGACGATTATTGATGTTGCATATTCAATCAGTTTTTTTTTTCTTTTTTTTTTACCGTGAAATGAACGGCAAAGGTACCGACATCGAAATTATCAGTACTTTTCCATTAAATTGAGGATTGATTTTAGCTGTATTTTAGCAATGCTTTTAATGCTTATCCATCTCGTTATTTTTTCAGATAGTTCACTGATGAGCATTTTTGGAACATGATATGTTTTGAAATTATTTTGAGTTAAAAGCCATCATTCTTCCAAGAATGTGTTTTTATACTCAGCTCCGTTCTTTGGGTGAAGAGAAATAAAGTATAAAAGCTATGACGGTTGGGGTTTTTCGAAAACGGAAACAATACAACAAGGGCAATTTTAAAATAAGTATCATACCCTTCAATACGATCTGTAGACGAAGAAGAATATTTTAATATTGCACCACACATTTAAAAAAAAATCTGTTGTTAAAACTTATTTTTTATATGGATACTGATTAATTTGAGTCATGGCACGGAAATGTCGAAAAAAGGAAGAAATAATTGGTTTATGAAAATTTAAAATAATTAAGGTGTAGAAAATTTTAATTCTTTTATTTACACATTTTTGGTGAGGATTTTTTCTCAGTAAATGCGCTACTACAAAAAAAAATTCTAAGCATAATTTCTTTTTAAATTTTGCTGGTAAAAATTCCTCCTTTAAGCATATTTAATTTTTGATATATGTATCTGCTGAACCAACAGAAAAGTATAGAAATATTTTCTTTTCGTTTTTCAGTACAGTGAAGACTTTTCAGTAATTTGATTGCAGGATTAAACAAAGTTTTATAAACAAAATTTTTTATCACTTTAAAGTTAAAAAAATTAATCTTTACATAGTAATTTTTTAAAGGAATCTATTTTTTTCCTACTGCAAAGCCTTGACGATCTGTTGATGGATATAGAACAAAAGAAAGCTGTACAACGTTTTGAGAAACCTTGCATATAATTTTAGGTTTATCGATTTTACGACACCAAGTCTTGACTAATTTCATTACGATATCAATAGACAAAATGCACAGAAATATAGAAAGGTGTGTAAAGATAGAATAACTTTGAAATTTTTTTACTGGTAATAAAAAAATCATTGAGAATAGATTTGCTTATTTCATTGAGGTTTCACGTTGAAAAAAGGGTAAGTGCCAAAATTTCCGAAGAGTAATTCTTCACTGGTACGAGCGTTTGTTCCAAGGCTAATGACGTTGAAAAGACGGTAAGTGCCTAGCTCAGAGCTAAACCAAACTAGCTACTTACCTTCGTTTCAACGCCATTAGCTTTGGAACAAACCCTTGTACCATTGAGAAAATATTTTTCAGAAATTATGGCACTTACCTTCTTTTCAACGTCAACACCTCTATTGTAAAAGCTTTATTGTACATTTTAAGCATCCCCTCCCCCTCTCCTCGACAAAAAAAAGCAAAGAGATAAATAAAAATAAAAATTAGTGGGTTCTCTTTGAGAATTTTGAGCTCCTCAACGTAAAATAATTCCTTTATCAGTAGTTCTGACTGTCTTTTAGCTTCTCTAAAAAGTTTTGCTTTTCAATGATCTTCATGCTCCAATCATCTTCTTATTTCGATCCAAAGAACAAAACAGTGACCCTTTCATCCCACCTAGCATATGTTTCTACATTTAAGTTAATATCTCGTGAAACTGAAACTTCGTAATAGACGTCGAAATGAATAAGCTTTATTATACACACATCTCCGTCAATCTATATTAATTTAATTTCATATAATGCTAATAAAATATAAAATTCTCAACAGTGAATCCATGCTCAAAACACCCCCCTCCCCCCCAAAAAAAACACGTCAGTACAATAGAACTTGGAGGGTCAAAGATCAAGATGGCCTTCGATCAAGTTGTTTTCTTACAACAGAAAAACTTTGCGGGCTTTTACAAGAGGTAAGATTCTTTTTCATTACAAAGGGACATAATTGTACGCTATTGAACGCCATACATCACAAAGAATAATGCATGAAGTTGGAGCAAACAACAACTATAAAGGACATAAAAAAACAAAGTATGTAGCAACAATTAATTATAATTGAAAATTTTAACTGGATTGCCCATTTCTTTGATCTGCCACTACCTGACTCTTAAGTTTTCTCCGGGTAATGCAGGACAATTAACTGAATGTTTACCGTCCATCACTGTATACTTGGAAAACAAAACACGATTTGTGTCGCTGTAAATGCCTATTCGGTGGAGACATTTACTAATTTAGTCGTGTCCCGTGACAATTCTAAAAGCTAAAAATGTTCCAGATCTTGGTAGCCTGTGTATCTTAAAAATTGAATCTTTCTATCACTTATTCGTGATTTCGTCTCGCACTTTTTTCTACCTATTTCAATCTCGTAATATTTTTAATTATTCCTTTCACTGATATAAAAGAAATATTTCTTTGACTTGATTGTAAAAGACTTGTACTCACTTCCGCGAGTCTAAACAAGGAAAAAGAAGTTCATTATTTATCAAATGTAATGAATAGACGTTTTTGACCTAAAACCATAGCATGGATTGTGAGTTTTTTAATTAGTGCAGAGCAAAATTTAAGGCAATTTTTTTTAATAACTTCACTCTTGGCCGATACACGAAAGCGGAGGGGGCCGTGGAGATTAGAATTAATAACTTCACTAATGTCTTAATAGTTTTTTAATCCAGAAAGAAAATTTATATCTCATGCCATCACGTAATAATCCAGAAAAAATGCAGTCCACTTGCCATTAGCAGCCATATCAGAAAATAGTTCCATCTATCCAAAGCATCAATCAGTTCGTTCAACTAAAAGAAGAAATCGCTTATCATAGGTTTCGAACCTCTTTTCACAAATACGACGTAATTTCTAGCCGTTATTACTAGAGGTACGTAAAATTTCGCATTTATTCGTAAATATATATATATATATATAAGTGATTTCCGCTTATAAGAATCACGTTTGTTATTACAGTTTTTGTTTCTTATTGCAGAAATTTAGGGTTTCGGACAGGCACACACACACCTATATATACATACGAGTATATTAGATAATTTACCACAAAATACTCTTTAATTTATGTTAATTATCTTTCATTAAAATTGTTTTTTATAATTTTAAAAATACAACTTAATTTCTAGACCTATAAGTAGATACACATGATTATAGTAAGAGAAGAAAAAAATCCAATATTTGTTACAACATTCTTGCTTAACAGTTTTAACATTTCAGCTACAGGAAGTGAGCAAGAAAAAGCTTTCTATGATAGTTTGACGTAATGAAGTTTCCAGGAGGCTGTTTCAATACTCCTTCAATACTAATAGTCTCAGACGAAGATTCACCATCTAGCTTACGTTTGACAACGTGCTGAATCTACTAATGCCACGTTTGCCTAAGTGATAGTGGACGCTTCGAAGATTTATGTGTTTCAGGGTCCAGGAAGCTGCAACCAGGATGTAGGAGGTGGGAAAAAAGAGTCCCTATTGTTGTTTGTCAGTGCAGAAAAGTGAAATCGGATCCGGACGGGTAAAGATGCCCCTGAGTCAAGCTAATAGGACAGTGTTGTGCTAAAGCGTTTAGGCGGAAACTATTATGTTATGCCTAACAAAGAAAGGAATGAATTTTGCGACTATATTCCATCCCATCTTATCAATCTTTCTTTAAACAAAAGAAAGAACTTCATGCCTTTTGAGGGTTTAAGTGGCTTTTTTTGAAAATATGAAAGGAAAGCGAAGAGTGTAAACTGTTTCTTAAAACCGGTGGATTGATTCTTTAAAGCGAAAAATTTAACATGGAAATAATACATTTGTTTTTGTTTTCGCGATATTGATCCTTATAAACCGTTGCTTCTTATAACAACTGATCACCATAAGCGGTGGCTACTGTATATATATATATATATATATATATATATATATATATATATATATATATATATATATATATATATACAGGTGGTTATCGAAATAATGGAAACACCTATCAATATTAGTGGTGTTTATATAAGTGCTTCTTATTCCTTAAAAAATGAGTCTGGACACCGGTATTTTTTATATAATATAGTGTATGTATTATTCTACTGTCAGGTAGCAGTAATGAAGCTAAGGGCATCGTGCTTTTGGGGGGAACAGCGTAAAATGTCAAACCTTGCAGACCTTGCAAAAATGGCAAATTGGTAGAGTTTAAATTGGAGTATCTGTTACTGCAATCCCCAGGCTAATGGTTTTTTTTCGAGGTATGGTATCGAAAGTCATGATAGCATACAGAGTGCACGGAAAAACATCCTTTGCCAAGCAGAATACTGGACGAAAGGGAGAGCTGAGTGAAAGAGACGGACGAGGTATTGAAGTGGATTGTGACATGATGAAAGAAAACTACTGCAACGAAAATGACCGAAGAGCTTAATCTGCATCTACATATTCCGGTATCAACCATTAGCGGTAGAAGATAACTTCACAAGCAAAGCATTTATGGAAGAGTAGCTATTCCCAAACCACTTGTAATAGATGCAATACAAAATATCGTCCACATTGGTGCCACGAGCGCAAATCCTGGTTGAGTAATATGTCGAAAAACGGCATTTGGTCCGACGAATCATTGTTCACATTGTTCCTCGCAACAGGACGTGCTTATGTCTGGAAAAGCGTAAGGTTCTGCCTGTCTCATGCCATCTGTCAAACATGGAGGTAGATCTATCAGGGTTTGGGATGGCATATCATGGTTTTCTTTAGGCCCTATTGTAACCTTAAAAGGGAGATTGACTGGGAAGAACTGTGTCGAAATTTTAGCTCACCAGGTCTATCCTATGGTGCAAATATTGTTTCTTGCAGGAGATAGAGTTCTCCAGGATGATAATCCCCCTATACATACAGCTAAATCTATCAAGTATTAGTTTGAAGAGCATAGAAGAGACGTCAAATATCTTATCTTGCCCTGTACAATCCCCCCGACGATATATCATCCAACCACTGTGATCTGTATAAGCGGATAGAGCCAGGTATCGATATCCACCATAGCATGTCTACAGGCTTTCATGATTTTTCCCTGAAGAATGGTATAATATATTCTTAATCACTGTTCATGACTTGTATAATCCAATTCCAAAGTGAATCAGGTGGTATTACATGACAGAGGTGATCCTGGGCCATATTAATAAAGGTTTTCATGATGTTTGTTAGTGTTTCCATTATTTTGATAACCACCTTTATATATATAAATTCAAAAAATTCCCATTTCTTAAAAAAAAATCACACTTTTACTTATTTGGTTAGGTAAGTATCAAAATTCTTAGTTATAAGCTAACGTTGTAGTAGTCTCCACATTCTCCTCCTTAAATCTTTAGCAATAAGTAACAATCAAATTTCAAGAGATCTCTCAGTTAAATACTGTGGATGGTCTTGGATAAGCAATTGTGTTATTAAATTATTACAATTATTACTGTAGCGTACTACCAGTATGGGGTCATTTTTTTCCCAAGTCCTCACAGATTGCACGAAACACACCTGTGTGTTTATCGGGTGGTTTCCCTAACAAGTGGTGCGGGTAACTGTTTTGAAAACAGAAAATTAGTGGCAGCGGTGGGATTCGATCCCAATTAATGATAGCTGTGGCGTCACTGTAAATGGTTAAGGTGATTCTCTGAGGCTTTGCTAAAAATTACTACTATGGGATCCATAACAAAGTAAGACAGAGTCCTAAAAAATGTGAAGCCAATTTTTAAAACAGAAACTTAACAAGTAGATTTATTTACAAAACAAAAATAAACATTAAACACTTCCGACATAATCTTAAAAAATAAACATTAAGCACTTAATTTACGTGCAGATTCACATTGCGCGCTCCAGGACCCATTCCGGTCCCCCCAAAAAAACACAGGAGCCTAAAAAAAACCACGGCCACTCTCGTGGTATTCTAAACAGCGTCTCTCTGTTGAATGTTTTCAGCCGGGGGGGGGGGGGGCAGGTTATCTGCTGACAGATCTTCTTAGTGCCGAAACTTTATCACCCGTCGAATGTCACTCGCATGAAGCTATCGCTAAGAGAAGACAGCTTTCTGACGGGGGTGAAAAGATTTTCTGTTTTCCAAACAGTTACCCGCACCACTTGTTAGGGAAACCGCCCGATAAACACACAGCTGTGTTTCGTGCAATCTGTGAGGTTTTGGGAAAAATTAACCCCATACTGGTAGTATGCTACATTACTTAATTTCTCCTTAAAAGACGTTTATCACCGAGTATTCGTCGAAAACCAGTAAAAAAAATATTTTTCGCATTTATTCGCTCATATCGGCAAATTTCGCATTCAATCGTATCAATTTCATAAATTTGAAAATTGCGTATCCCTAGATATTACGCATCGTCCTAAAATGAAGATTTGAGGCCAAAACTCAGTGGAAAGCCGAATCTATAAAGAAACACATTTATTGACTTCACTAGACGCACCCCTTACTATACACAGACAGGAGCGAGATTAAAAAACTCTACATAAAACATCTACAATTAACACAGATAAAACATTTCTGGCGACTATTGCCGACAGGCTAAAAGGAAATAAAACCATGTGCAATGAGAGCCCCATATCTGATACAACTGCTCTTTAATTTCTACTCGGCACATGTGGAAGGCAGAACCTGACTGACATCACCTGGCTCCGTAACGGGAGAAAAATCAGCATGTGGCAGAAAAATCTGCAAATGCTAATGGTCCGCCGCACAGTCATGTTTTTCACACTTCTGTTCTCGCATAGCTAAGGATATAAAGGGCGAGCGAGAGAAAAATTACGTTAATAAAACCTGCCATGTCATAAACTAAATTAAATTAGTTTGAAAATGCAATTCTAAACGAAATATATAAACAGGAAAAGCGATAAAATATCCCTTCGCCTTTTTTTATTATAATTTTAAAAAATGAAGCTCTAATTAAGGATTCTAACTTGTGTACTTAAAATTGTAACATCTGAGAGTTTATCATTTTTAATTCTAGGAAAAGTAATTTACTTTAAAATTTCCTGTAGCAAATCCATTTTACTTTATCGCTTTAACACATTCTGATTAATTGAGAGATCAACACGTTTTTAATTCTAGCAAATGCATTATTTTAAGAAGATTAATAATTTTGCTGAGTCTTCTGAGTTTTTGCTTACTGACATAATGTCAGAAAAGAACGCTCCTAAGAAAATAATCTCTCTTATTAGCGTAAAAACAAAGTCTGCTTTTAAGGACTTTAATCGGTTTTCATATTCTCAAATTAACTCGAATACGAATTACGAAATTTCATAGTTCTGCGGAAATTTTTATAAATAATTGGACATTTCTATGATGTTTATTCGGATCATTCATTATTTTAGCGATTTTTTTTTTGCTCACTAGTCATTAAATGAAGATCAGGTATTTGTTTATAAACTAGATTTTACTCTTTGAAAACGCTTTTTGGAAAGAACTGAAGTTGATTCAAGCATTTCAAAAAACATATATTAATCTATATTTATTTTTTTTCCTTTTTATCATTGTACTTTTAGCTTTGAGAAAATTTTTAAAACAAAATTCATAAAAAGGGGTCCCATGTGATATCAGAGTGGCCTTTTGCTTATGTCAAACTGCACAAATTATTCTTCCAGCTTTTTGTTAAGTCCTTAAATTCACCAGCAACAAGCGGCTTTAAAATGTAAAGCAGTGAATTTCAAACTGTGGGTAACGCGAGAAAATCTCTCGGAAACTAAACTGAAAAAATAACAAGTGAACCAAGCTTGGTAGGAACTTGTTAAACTACTATCTATTTTTCCTCTAACTTGGGCATTTCTCTATTATTTTCAAAGTAAACCAAAAAAAAAACCGTAACAAGTAACTTTTCTTGTTACGGTCTTTCAGCCTAGCCAAAAGAGTGAATTTTTACAATCGATCATTAACCATTTTTCCGTGCTCTTTTCATAGCACACATTTATAAATATTATGCACAACTGCTGTGTACTAACACTATTGGATTCTCTCACCTCAACATTAACATATGGAGAAAATTTGCCTACTCTTTACAGACACATAAATGCTGAGAATCCAATAAAAAAATTTATTTTTAGAGAACCTGAACTTTTCTGCACCTTGCAATAGGATTCATTTTAGAAAATTTCGTCCACCAAAGGAATTTATTTGACTTAAAACACACTATACCAGACTTTCTTCCCCAAAATTTAAATTTTAAAATATTAATTGCAAATTTTAAAACAAAAATGAACCAAGTGTAATATTTCTTTCTGTATTGCGGAGTGCAATTAAAAAAAATCTTCAAATCCAAGTTGGTAAATTTTCTAAGGTTGAGGTTGAGGTGAGCGAATCCACTAGGGTTAGTACACGGCAGCCTTAACAGTTTGTAGGGCCTTCAAGAAAGGTTTTTCTACTGCGAATTTTTTATCGTGGATGTACATTAGACTTTTATTCCCGACAAACAATGCTTTCTATAGAAGGTTAGCAAAATGCTAGTGAAGAGCATGAGACTGGATTAAAAGCACGTCTTAAAACCCCTCATTTTTCTATTATTCAAAGCAAATGCAAGCAAATTAAATGAATGAACTCATTGGTGCTTAAACTAATTCATGAAAGATATGGAGCAACTATTCAAATAAAAAATATGTATACAAGGTGCTCCCATAAAGTAACCGGACATTTTTTTATAAATAAGAAAAATATTACTCAACTTCAAATAAATTTATCTCCTTCAAAATAATGCAAAAGGAGTCTATACAATTTTCCCAACGTTTCTTCAAGTCTTCGAAACACTGTTTATAGTTATAGGCGTTGGAACTAACCGTTCGCAAAATACGAGTAACATTTGATTTAATTTCCGAAACGTTTTCAAATCTCTGTCCTTTCATAGCCATGTTAAGCTTCAGAAAAAGGAAAAATCATCTGGCGATAAATCGGGAGAATATGGTGGGTGATTTATCACTGTAATTTAATGCTTAGCAAGATATTGTTGTACAGAAATTGCTGTATGGGGCCTAGCATTATCATGTAAAAAAACCACTGCCCATAATCAAACAGTACCTTCCTAACTCGCCTTATCCTGTCTCTTAATCGAAAAAGCACCTCCATGTAAAAGTACTGATTAATTGTTTAATTTTTAGGAACAAATTCTTGGTGAAGCGCAATCAGCATCACCTAGTCTTTGATTTTGACAACCGTCCTTTTTTTTGTATGGGAGAAGCCGGTCCTTTCCACTGTGCACTTTGTCTTTTTGTTTCTGGGTCATATTGGAGACACCAGGTCTCATCTTCTGCTATAATACACTTTAAGAAATTTTTGTCCTGTTGCGCAGTAGTCAGCAAATCTTCACAGCGAGCTTTTCTGTCATCTTTTTGCTGTTTTGTCAAAATCCGAGGAACAAATCGAGCACAAACATTTTTCATTTTTAGATTTTCACTTAAAATTAATCTACAGCTTTCTTTGCTTATCCCAAGCATGTCTGAAAGTTGCTGAGTTGTTACACGTCTACAGCTTTTACCAAGGAACGAATTTTCTCCACATTCTCCTCGTTCTTTGAAGTTGAAGGGCTCCCTGTCTTTCATTCATCTTCAATGCTTTCTCGCCCACATTTAAAGCGGTTGTACTGCTCATACACTTGTGTTCTTGATAACAATGCATCACTATATACTGTTCGAATCATCTCTAAAGTTCCGGTAGCAGATTTACCTAGTTTGTAACAAAATTTAATGTTACAACGTTGTTCCATTCCGAGGCAATTTTTTTTGTACAATGCCTTCTCAGTAAATGAAAATTACTACTGCGTTTTGATATGCAAACGACTAAATAACCAGTTTAAACTGGCTTTAACAAGAGTTGAGATGTCACTCTTTCTAGCCAGGTGATTATTCTGTCACTTTTTTATTTTATCATTTGATCTTTTAATTTGTCCGGTTACTGTATGGGCGCACCTTGTATATTATGACCTTCGGATTAAATAAAATGCCCTTTTACGCTCGTTAAAATTCTAATTTGGCGAATAAAAAGGAGCTACTTAAGAAACAAAAATGTTTAAAATTACTACCAGGTTTTCACTCACTTATATAAACCTCTTATGAACTTTTATCCTTTCTTAACGATGTATAGCTCGAGGGTAGAAGGACCAAAAAAAAATAATAAAGCTAATCTGCATAATCTTATCATAAAGCAGTCGCATAACTTCTTAAGTATGCTACGAATGACATCAGTTTAAACTATAAACTGATGAGTCTTTATCAGCTTACATATTTAACTACTAAATACAAGGTGCACCCATAAAGTAACAGGACAATTTTTTATAAATAAGAAAAATATTACTCACCTTCAAATAAATTTATCTCCTTCAAAATAATCGCAAAAGGAGTCTATACAATTTTTCCAACTTTTCTTCAAGTCATCGAAACACTGTTTATAGGGGTCGGAACTGACCGTCCGCAAAATACGCGTAACATTGGATTTGATATCCGACACGTTTTCAAATCTATGTCCTTTCAAGGGCATCTTAAGCTTCGGAAAAAAGGAAAAAATTAGTTGCCTTAAATCGGGAAAATATGGTGGATGATTTTTCACTGTAATATATATATATATATATATATATATATATATATAAAGAACATAATGGTAAATTTTAATTCCAAATCAGTACGTTTGAAGCAATTCACAATATTACACCATACAAAAACTGCTAACACTATCAGCTAGAGAGACAACCAATGGATCAATTCGATCTGTAAGACATCTTAGAGAGAGAAATACAAATTTTCCTCAAAACTAAACTGCTTCCTTTGATTGAAAAAAATCCTCAATTTTCTTCAATTTTGAAGGAAACTGAAATATTTTAAATTATAAATCTCAGTTTTGAAGTGTTGCAACATCAAAAATTTGTTACAATATTTCAGCATTTAATTATTACAGTTTCAAATTAGCCCATCACGAGGATTGAATGGATCTCAATGTTTAATCCAGACAACAGTCTTCATAAAAGACACATGCACCTAATAAATATCTCTCTCAAATATTAAACCCTGTTTTACTATAATAATTTTAGGACCCACTTATGGAAATATCTGCTGATACAGATAGAACACAATATCGGCTAAGTAAACGCAATCAAAACTGGGTTTCGCTATCATGTTCAATTTGATCTAAAGGATTATTACAGAGATAAATGAAAATGTGAATCATATAAACTCAACGAAGCAAGTAATTATTAGCTTTCGTGACACGGTAAGCAAATTACGTCTATTTATTATAAGTAACGGAAATTTCACTGAACGCATAAATCCATTCAGCATAAATCAGGAGTTTTGCGACCGATCTGCAATTTTAATACCATATGAACAGGACATTTACTTTCGATAAATTTTCCAAAATATATTGAGTCTGTGATATAATTTGCAGGTAACGTAGCGGAGGAATGCCTGTTAAGTAGAAAATTATAGTTATATGCCTAAAAAATAATTAAATGTCACTTATTCTCACAGGCTCAATATATTTCTGAAATATATTGACCCTGTGATGTAATTTCCATGTACTATTGTGAATGAATGTTTCAGTTGCGGTGTCACCTTACCCATCTTATCCCATCCCTTTCAGGTAAATCTGGAGTCAAAAAATAAAATTTCATTAATGCGTAGTTCACATTCAATGCTCAGAATGAACACAATGTCCAAATAGAATTCTATGAACAGCCCACTCTGGAACAAAGTTCACGCCCACTGGGTATGTCCACCTACAAATTACAAATGAATTCCCTGAACGCAGAACACCAACGCATAAATCCTTTCCAAATATTTGACATATATTTGGCGGTTCTATATACTTTCGACGTCTTTCTATGTCCTCATATATATACTGCGAAACTTCTCTAGCCCATATTCCCTCTAAACGGCCATAATCTCTTCAGACCCAATTAAGCACTCCATAGAGCCAATATTATGGAAGAAATCCCTTTTCCATGGCCACCCCTCAAAATGGCCCCCTCAAATGGTAGCTATTAATGGACGAAACCATTACTAGCCACCATAGAGAAGTTTCCCTGTATATACAGGTGGTTATCAAAATAATGGAAACGCCTATCAATATTAGTGGTGTTTATGAATGTGCTTCGTATTCCTTAAAAAACAAGTCTGGCCAACGGTGTTTTTTATATAATATAGTGTATGTATTATTCTACTGTCAGGTAGCAGTAATGAAGTTAAGGGCATCGTGCTTACTGAGGAAACAGCGTAAAATGTCAAAACTTGCAGGACAAATTGTTGGAGCGCGTTTAAATTGGAGTATCTGTTACTGCAACCCCCAGGCTGAAGGGTGTTTTTCGAGCCATTGTATCGAAAGTCATGATAGCATACAGAGTAAACGGAAAAACCTTCTTTGCCAAAAAGAATAGTTGACGAAAGGGAGAGCTGAGTGAAAGATACGGACGAGGTATAGAAGCGGATTGTGAAACGAAGAAAGAAAACAACTGCAACCAAAATCACCGAAGAGATCAATCGGCATCTGCATGTTCTGGTATCAACCATTAGAGCTAGAAGTTAACTTCACAAACAAAGCATTTACAGAAGAGTAGTTATTCCCAAGCCACTTGTAAAAGATGCCATTACAAAATATCGTTCAAAATGGTACCACGAGTGCAAATCCTGGTCGAGAAATATGTCGAAAAACGGCATTTGGTCTGAGGAATCATTGTTCACATTGCTCCTCGCAATACGACGTGCGTATGTCTGGAGAACACCTACACAAGCGTAAGATTCTGGCTGTCTGATCTCAACTGTCAATCATGGAGGTAGATCTATCAGGGTTTGGGATGACATCTCATAGTTTTTTTCAGGCCCTATTGTAACCCTAAAATGGAGATTGAATGACTATGGGGAATGAAAGGGGGAATGAAGGACTATGTCAATATTTTAGCTCACTAGTCCATTCTATGGTGCAAACATTGTTTCTTGCAGGAGATGGCGTTCTCCGGTAATGATAATCCACCTATACATACAGCTAAATCTATCAAGTATTGGTTTGAAGAGCATGAAAGAGAAGTCAAATATCTTATCTTGCCATGTACATTCTCCCCGACTATAAATCACCATACCACTGTGATCTGTATAAGCGGATAGATAAAAATATCGATATCCCTCACAGCATCTCTACAGGTACTATCATAATTTTTCCCTGGAGAATGGTATAATATATTCTTAGCCACTATTTATGACTTGTATTATCCAATTCCAAGTTGAATCAGGTGCTAATATATGACAAAGGTGATCCTGCCCCGTATTAATAAAGGTTTTCATAATGTTTGTTAATGTTTTCATTATTTTGATAACCACCTGTATATATATATATATATATAACTGGTCCGTAACTGACTGACTGACTGACAGATAACGTACAGTCCACACCGCTGGACCTAAATAGCTGAAATTTTGCATGGCGATTCTTCTTATAGTGTAGGGGAGCACTAGCAAATATTTTTGAAAAATTCTTCTTAGATGTTTTTAAATTAAATTTTTAAGCTTTTTTGTGATGTTCTTTAAAGTTTGCCTATAAAATAACAATTTCAAGGTTATAAAATTTATAGCAAGAGAAATATCATAATAATTCCTTTAAAATGAAATCTTTTTCGAATCTGTACCTCCATTTTCTGATTTTTGGGGAATTTTTAAAGATTATATTTCAGAATTTAATTTGTTAAATGCTGATCACGTGGTTTCTTTTCTTTTTGTTATATTTTAAATTAATTTATCGTCACGTGTATAACAACGAAATAAATTGACAAAAAAAATATTAAAATACGGTAAAAGATAAAATTTAACCACTAGACTAATTGAGATGGAAGTTTTTTAGGAGTTTAAATTCAGATTAGTATGTTTTATGGATATTAAACATACAAATTAATTGCATACTTTGACCGTTGTATTTAATTTGAATATTTTCTGCTACATTATTTTGCTTATAAACATATCCGATCCGATTTTTTAATAAACATATTTTTTTGGAATTAATTGCATACATTGACCGTTGTATTTAATTTGAATGTATCTACTCCGTAGCGAAGCACGGGTATTCAGCTAGTATATATATATATATATATATATATATATATATATATATATATATATATATATATATATATATGTGTGTGTGTGTGTGTATATATATATATATATATATTTATGGACATTTAAATGTTTATACGTGTGTATGCGCGAATAATTAAATTCATTATCAAAATAATTTATTTAAAGCTATTCTGTTCCTTCTATTTCCTGCAAGAAAGCGTAAAAAGAAAATGTGATCCTCCAATTTGAACTGCAAACGAACTTTAATTGCGTTTTGCAGAATATCTAGGACATTTTTTTTCCTGAGAATTCCCAAATTTTTTACTCTTTATTTTCTCGGAAACAGTTCGAAATGTAAATTAGGTGCTAAGTAACAGATTCTCATCCCCTTGAAACAACCGTGTTGTTAAGGAAAGTAGAAAATTTCAAATGAGGGATAAGTTTAATGTCAGGTGATTCTGAATTTTTCCCTTGATTTGTAAAAGCTTAAACTGATTAATGCGAGATCTCGTGCTTCAGTATACTAAATTCAAAATAATATAAGTGAAAACTAAAGGAGAAAATAGAGGAAATGGTTTGTTTTCTCTATAAAATATTTTAAATTCGGCAAAAAAATGGTCATGATTTCAGAAAAAAAAAATGTTTCAACAGGTGATTAAAGCTGATTTTAAAATGTTGATTGCAATTAAATTCTAGATGTGATTTAGGTATATAATTAGGTGAATATATGGTAGATAGTATTTTTAGAGTTGATGTAGCTCGCAATTTCGTAAATACATTTGCCCAAATGAAATACATTTCTACAAGTACTATCAGAATCTTTCCCTGGAGAATGGTATAATATATTCTTAGCCACTATTTATGACTTGTATAATCCAATTCCAAGTTGAATCAGGTGCTAATATATGACAAGGGTGATCCTACCCCGTATTAATAAAGGTTTTTATAATGTTTGTTAGTGTTTCCATTAGTTTGATAACCACCTGTATATATATATACTAGCTGAAAACCCGCGCTTCGCTACGGAGTACATTCAAATTAAATACAACGGTCAACGTATGCAATTTATGCCAAAAAATAAATATATATTTTTATAATAAATGCGATGATCAATGTATGCAATTGATGCAAAATATATATCTATCTATATATATATATTTATAAAAAAATCGTAAGGGATATGCATTTTTTTGGATAATATCCAATCGTCTGCTGCATTAGAAAGAGAAAAAAATATTTTTTTTTTGTTTATTTAGTTGTTACGCACGTGACGATAAATTTATTGAAAGTACCAGAAAAAGAAATCACGTGATCAGCATTTAATAAATTAAATTCTAAAAATTAATCTTTAAAAATTCACCAAAAATCAGGAAATGGAGGTAAAAATTCGAAAAAAATTTCATTTTGAAGGAATTTTTATGATCTATCTCGTGATATAAATTTTATAACCCTCAATGTATTATTTTAAATGCAAACGTAAAAAAAGTTTAAAAAACAGCTTAAAAATTTAATTTAAAAAAATCTAAGAAGAATTTTTGAAAAATCTTTTTTAGTGCACCCCTACACTATTAGAAGAATCGCCATGCAAAATTTCAGCCCTTTAGGTCCAGCGGTTTGGTCTGTGCGTTGTATGTCAGTCAGTCAGTCAGTCAGTGAATGAATGAGTCAGTTACGGAACTGTCTTATATATATAGATATATATACAGATGGTAATCATTATCAATATGAGATCGGGTCAATTTAGGTTGTTGAAAATACGATCAAGCAGAATTTCACAACCCAGTGATAAATATTTCTTTTTGTCATATTTGAAACAGTTTACAGTTCTATGCTACGCACTTGCATCAATTTCAGCTAAAAGTTTGAATTTAATTAGAAAATCTCATAATTAATTTGCAGTTTAGTTAATTATTATCTATTTTACTAAATATTTCTAAAATTAGTTGATTGTAATTGTATTTTAAGATGGGCGTATGAATCTCTGATTTTTTAGGTGATTAAGCATTCAAAATATAGGTCTCGAATCCCATTTCTTTTATTAATTAACCTCGTAAAGTTTTGCAATTGTGAGTAGTTGAAATTATACTGTGTGCCAAAAAGGAATTTGCTATTTTCATACAATTCTCTTTGCTATTTCTATAGATGAGCATTGTTTGTAGATGAGCATTTTTTGTCAGAAAACAGAGTTCTCCAATCACGAATGGGATGTGAAGAGATAGTTTTTTTTTAACAAACATATCAAATGAAAAAGCATATAACTTTCAGAAACATAACTAAAATTTAACATTAAATCGAAAAAATTTATTTTAAATGACGAAAATATAAAAACTTTAAATCCCCATTTCCTTTACTAATTAACCTCATAGGATTTAGTACTGGGAGTAATTGAAATTATACTAAGTGCCAAAAAGGAATTCGCTATTTTCCTCTAATTCTCTCCCTGTTTAGAAGAGAATTTTATGTGGGAAAACAGAGATCTCCAATCTCGAATGGGATGGGAGGTTTCATAGTCACGTAAGAATAAGTTCAAGTTCAAAATTCTACTGCAGAAAATTTATTATTTCTCATATTTGTTTCAGAAAATTTTAGCTATTATATATATATATATATATATATATATATATATATATATATATATATATATATATATATATATATATATATATATATATATATATATACAAGTAAAACTTTTCTATGGCGGCCAGTAATGGTTCCAAAAGAGTGGCCGTTCTGAGAGGTGACCATTTAAAAAGGTTTCTTCCATAAAATTGACTCTATGGATTCTGTAATCAATTCTGAACAAAATATAGCCGTTTAGAGGGGTGGCACCTTAAAGGGATGAGAGAAGTTTCACTGTGTCTGTGTGTGTGTGTGTGTATATATATATATATATATGTATATATATATATATATATATATATATATATATATATATATATATATATATATCCCCTTGAGGACCAGCGCGCGGAAAACGAATCGCAGTCACGGGACCGAACGCTCCGAAATGGAGCGTCTCCACCGGCCCACGCATTTTCAGCAGTTAAGCCTAATTTTACAAAAAAAATCATATAAAATCAGCATTTTAATATAATGACTTCAATTTTAGAAATTATGTATATAATATACTACTTCTTAAAATGTATTAATATAATGAATATAACGTTAATAGAAATAAATGAAACATGCAAAATACTTTAATTATACTTAAACACACGGAAACAAATACTGTAGACACGAAACCAAAGTTACAAATACGATATTAAAAAAAACGAAAATTAAGCTTTAATTACCTGTAGATAATGAAATTCCAATTTAAATATTCTGTTGTGCGTGGAATAGTTCAAAACAAGGATCGACACACAGTCCTATGTTGCATATTTTGCACTTATAGTACGATGTTTTCTTTCGCTTTTCCTTGTTTTTAGCGCACACAACCCATCGCCTTCTACCTTTATAACCGTTTTTGTCAATTTAAATTTTCGGAAAATGTCTTCCAGATAAACGGAAAGGTTGAGTGCCCGAGGATTTTGGACAAATTTTTAAGTTTCTTTTTTTTGCGAACTGTTCTATTATCTGATTAACAACTCTGGATCTGAATTCCAAAGCGGGTATTTTCTCTCCTTTTATCTTCGAATATATTACATTTGCATTTAGAAGTGCCATATCTAACAAACCAAAAAACAGCTTTTTATGCTATTTCACTGTTTTTCTAAATGCTGGATAGTGATTAATGATAGAATTGCCAGTGTCAACACCTCCCATATTTTGATTACAACACATATTTCACTCTTAGTTAGGTATATCGGTCTTTTAGCCATGGATAACGGAATGAAACTGAATATAACCCCACACCTTAAATTTATGGCCAGCAGTCTCACGATGTATATACAGGCGATGTATAGACGAAATAACTTTGTCCAGCGACAAAGTGATTTAGTGTTCGAGAAAAAGAAAACGAAAAAAAATATCGAAAACATCTACAAAAAACACCCAGAAATATTTGTCTCTCATACCCTGTAATAGTCAGTTAGATGCACTTCACCATATACTCCAAACGAAAAAAGCAAAGCAATAAATAAAAACGCCGGCGTCCCTTTAACACATACGTGCACTTTAAAGAGCCGTGATTCACAGTTTGTTTACACCAATAAATCTATCAAATCCAGAAGCACAGAACAGAAAAATAGAAACTAATGCCCGTACATGAAGGTCAAATGCCATATGACTCGACCGTTGTGAAAACTGTTACCATTTAGCGCCATCTACTAGTATTTAAAAAATTCAAATAAATCGTTCCATTTTCAAGTTACGAATACGCTACACTGGGCTCCCCGTGATGATCGGAGTTCTTCGCCTATGCGAGACGCTGGTCTGATAAAAGTGGAATCGTTGCGTCGCGGATACGGGACGCTGGTCGCGAACGGGATATATATATATATATATATATATATATATATATATATATATATATATATATATATATAATTATATCGCTTAGAAACATAACTAAAGTTGAACATTAAATTAGAAAACATTTCCTGCATAAAAAAAATATATTTTCAAACGAGAAAAATGTAAGAATTTAAAATCAACGTAACCAGAAAATAACTTTTCTGAAAAAGCCAAATACTAGAAAAACAAAAAATCACAAGGAAAAATATAAAGCATGAAAATCAAATAACATAACATCTTGAAGATATCTTTTCTTTAAGAAAAATTGGATAAATCTGCCTTCTTTTGACGTAACAAATAATGTCTTTCAGAACAGTGTTACGCTATATTGAGCCAGAAGCAATAAAATATATCTAGAGATGGAATGGAATAAATAAATAAATATGTGACCATCTTCTTTTTCCACCAAATCGATCTGTCTTTAAGAGAGGTAGATAGCATTCTTTAAAAATCGTTTTTTCTACTATCACAAACTCCACTCTTTAGATAGAATAACGTTAATGATTTTACGTTCAATAACAATTAAGGGCTTTTGTTTTTAATCAAATTTGAACAATCGAAGATGAGAAGAGATGTCCATAACTCAAATTTGAGTTAAATATGTAAATTTACTGGCATAAACGAAATCAAATAGCTGAGGTTTAAGTAAATGATGCCTGAGAGCAAAATATAAATAAAAAAATAAATTCGTGTTACACTAAAGAGAAAAATGTAGCATTCATTTGGATTGCTGGCATTTTTCATCATATCCCTGATATATACATATATATATATATATATATATATATATATAAATATATATATATATATATATATATATATATATATATATATATATATATATATATATTTATATATATTCGTATTTTCAAATTGTACTATTTATCTTTTATTTAACAAGTCAAGAACATTCTTTCCCTAAAACTCTATCATCTCCTCTAATTAAAACTCAAAATAATTGATATAATTTAGAGACATTCTCTATGTCAATAAATAACTGAACATTCAATTTCATAAGAACTAGTAACTTCAAGTTCCTACCATCTAATAACTAAAGTATCAAAATATATAAAATGTCGAAAATCAAACAATAACATACGAATATTTGTTCATAGCTACATATAATTTATGTGTATACTATTCTAAACTCTAAGATTTATGTCTATATCATAGCTCCGCTGTACAAAATATGTGCATGCATTATGAAAACATGGATAATTTATTATTCTCGCGCCTTTGTATTCCCCTGAAACTTTTCGTTTTCCCGTCAATTGTGAAAATGTATACGAGTTTTTCCTTACCTAATCTAGGCCAAGAAACGTATTGTTGACATGTTTTTCCGTGTCTATTCTAGGGCAAGTAACATATCGATGACTAAAAAAAAAAGGCCATGAGATTGCGAATGTCAGAAATTCCTGCAAGACTTACAGAAGGTAATGCTGAGTAAACAACTTTAAGGCCAAATTGATATTAAATAGGAAGACCATAAAATGTTAAGGGATGAGTCAGGGAAGATGATGGGGTTGTCGGTATTATATGACTTACTATATTTTTTGTAAGATTCTTGGATGTAATTATGCGAAGTTTAATGCAGACATATCAAAGATTCTAAATTCCTTAAATCAATGTGTGTGTGGGGGGGGATCAGGAATACATCAGAAACATTAGATACAGACATCAGGGACTAATTAATAAACAGACGGTTTATTCAGGACGGGACACTTTACATGAAGCATTTACATAAAAACATTAAACATTAAAGATTGGCTACGTCTACGTCGAAGTTCGTCTAATACTACGTCCACACACATCTGCACTGCACATTATCTGGGGGAAAACCAGTGATTTATGGGTCAGAGCGCTCTGCAGCGATCCCTCGATCAGGCGGATTTTGCACAGATCATCAAAGAGACACGAGTGACCTTGGGGGGTGAGGGGTTCTAAATGTGGGAATGTCTGGAAGACAGTCTAGTGTTCCTTCACACATAGCTTGGGGGGAGGGGCGTGACTAATCGACCCCCAAATGTGTCAAGAGGAGTCGGGGGGTGTTTACTGCAGATATGTCTGCATGTGTGAAAGCGCAATTAGCGTTACCGCTTTCTCCCGGCAACTCACGAAGGAAAGCATCGTTTAGTGTGTGTGCTGCGCGCGCAGGCACAACGGGAATGTAAACAGAGGGTTGAGATATTCTCCTCCACACTCAACCATCCTGGCTGTCTTGGGTCCTCAAGACTGAGTTTAAAGAAAACAGTCAGCAAAATCTGCAAATAAAAAGAAAACAGAGAAAACAAACGGGAAATAAAAATGCTGGGAGAAAAAATGTCCGTTAATAGTGGCAACATCAAATAGCCAGTTCTCTCATAAGACAGTCAAAGTGGAAATTGTCATTAGAAGCAAAGTCCAATTTCAGTCCAAGTTGTCAACATTAAGTCAGCGGTGTAAAGTCAGTCGCAGATCATTGTCGAAATCAGATCGGGAAGGGTTTTGACATGTGAGGCCAAGACTTCAAGTGGTCAGCTGCTGTCGCTGTAGTATTGGGTCTGGCATGTTGACCTAGCTTCTTCACATCATATCGGTCGTTTGCTTATGTAGTAACTTCGTAGTGACTGTAAAATTTGGGGTGCAATTTGGAGGGTTTCTTTCGACGTTTGTTGTAGTTGATTTGAGATCACTTTTTCACATCGTCTTCATCTATCACAGGTATAAATTGAGGATCAGTAGGTTCCCCATAGTCCACTCTATTTTCACTGCCATATGCTTTACACATTTCATTTAACTTTTGCCGGTTGGTTTAAAGTTCACTATTGATATTAAATAGACTTTCTACTAAACTGTCCTTCATGCCTGCAGTAGCGGCTAATTCTTTCTCATATATTACACATTTTGATTCTAAATTCTGTAAGGTTTCTGGCATGCATTTAAGATCATTACTTGAACAATTGTATTCTGAATTTGAAGAAAGCAAAGCCTTTTCAAAAAATTCATTTCTCTGAAGTAGAGTTTGCTGCCTATTTTTTATCTCCTCATTCAACAGTTTAAGAGAAGAGATTTCCTCACAGCCTTCTGAAAATTTTTGATTCAATTCATTCTTTTCTGCCAATAATATTTCATGGTTATTTTCTCTATTTCATTTTTTTTAATATAGCTTCTCTTTCACTCGTAAGCTCAGAAATTTGTATAGGAAATTTTTCTTTTACCCTTAGTGGCTCTGTTGCAAGTTGCTTCAACTGTCGTCAGTATTCTCCGCCATTTGCCTTAAATATTTCCAGTACTTCCTCTTCATATATACTAAATCTTTCCTGAAGGTTTTGAAATCTGTTTTCGTGTTCTACAATTCACTTTGTAGATCTCTACAATTACAACTTAAAACTTCTTTTGTTTGCTGCAGCATGTGGATTTTTTCTTGTAAAGAAAAGAGTACGGTACACTTAGATTTAAAGTTAATTCTCTGAGTAGCATTTTCTTTAATGCAAGTTTTTCATTTTCCATACTCATCAAATCTTTTTCGATATTTCTAGATATTTCTTTTAGATATGTCTTTTCTCTTAGATATAATAGATATAATTAGAATAGATATAATTAGAATAGATATAATTAGAATAGATATTTCTTTTTCTCTTTGTTTCTTAGTTAATAATTTTTCTTTTAAACTATTTATTTGGCTATGTAAATCCTAATTTTCAGACTTAACTGATTTTTCTTTTTTCTTTTCTTTAGAAAGTAACATCTTTACATCCTGTAAACTTTCGTTAAGATTTGTAGTATTATCCTTTAAGTCAACAATAGCATCTTCCAGCTCATTCATTTTAACTTGCTCCCTAGCAAACGCACATTCACTTTGAATTGATTGGGACCTCTTATTGACAATTTCAGGGAACATAAAGCTTGATGTTTTGCAAGCTTGAAGCATATTCATTGCGTCTTGTGAGGAAGAGAATTCATGATTCTTTGTTTTCGAGCTGTCACTCAGAGCTTCAGTTTCCTTTTCTAAAGTCAGTTTATTTTCTGCACTTTCTAATTCTATTTGATATTTCTCAGAATTGAAATCTGTAATGTCATTGTTAAGAATTTCTGTTTCAGTCACTGATGTAGATTCTAGTGAAAAAATGTCTTCGGAATTTACAAAATTTGCATTTTAACTCATTGGTGACTATTGTTGGGCATCTGGGCAAGAGGTACTGCATGCGTAATCAACATTATGGGTTGAGGAAGTGGTCACAATATACACTCAAGAGCCAATACATTATGACCACCCCTACATTTTGCAATGAATTCGCCTGGATGACGTGGAAGGCACGTGATCAGGTGGAAGTGGTATTTAACTGCTGTTGGAGAGTCTGAAGAATCATTCTTTCACTTACTTCTGTGTGTGATGGGAAAGGCTGCGGATCTAAGCGACTTTGATAGAGGGCAGATTGCAATGGCTCGAAGGCTCGGAACAAGTATTTCCGAAACTGCACGACTCGTGGGTTGTTCGCGACCTACAGTTGTTAGTACTTATGCAAAGTGGATGAATGACGATGAAACCAGCAGTAGACGACATGGTGTTGGACGTCCACACGTTATCAAAGAAAAAGGTCGTCGGAGACTGTCTCGCATGGTGAATCAAAACCGGAGCCAGACAGTGGCTCAGCTGACAGCGCAATACAATGCAGGGCCAAGTAGAATAGTATCGCAGCACAGTGTTCAGCGGACACTGTTGGATATGGGGCTACGCAGCAAATGTCCCACTCGTGTGCCTTTGCTGACCAAGCGTCATAGCCAACTGCATCTCCGCTGTCACCGGGAACATTGCGACTGGTCCATGGATCAGTGGGAGAGAGTTGCCTGGTCAGATGAATCACGGTTTGTCATTCATCACGCCGATGGCCGTGTCAGGATACGCCGTCTTCCAGGCGAACTGTTGCTCCCTCAATGTACAGTAGGTAATACACAGGCCGGTGGTGGCGGTATTATGCTTTGGGGGACGTTCTCTTGGGCGTCTCTGGGACCCGTGGTTGTGGTAGAGCAGACCATGAATGCTACAGGGTATCTGAATATCATTGCGGACCAGTTGCACCCTGACATGGCCTCTGTTTTTCCAGCTGGAAATGGAATGTTCCAACAGGACAACGCCCCGTGTCACAAGGCTAAAATTGTGTTGGAGTGGTTCCAGGAACATGATGCTGAATTCCAGTTAATGTCCTGGCCGCCTAACTCAACCGGATCTCAATCCGATAGAACACATTTGGGATGTCATGGGACGGCAGCTCAGAGTTCAAAAACCACCAATTCGCAATATCTCGGATTTGCGTGACCGTTGCTTAAACATCTGGTACAATCTGTATCCGGCCATCTACCAAGGACTTGTGGCATCCATGCCAAGGCGGGTTCAAGCTGTGTTGCGCGCCAAAGGTGGGCCAACTTGTTATTGACAGGTGGTCCTAATGTTTTGGCTCCTGAGTGTATATATATATATATAAATAAATAAATATATATATATATATATATATATATATATATATATATGTGTGTGTGTGTGTGTAGACTTTCCTGTCTACGTAGCTGGCGTCTAGGGGGGGGGTAGTAAGAAAAACACACTTGAGTCATAAATCAACTAGACTTTTTAAAACTTAACAATACTTATTTAATAATGGAGGTAGAAATTACGAGATGCCGGAGAGCCTACTTCTACTGTCCCCGGTACAATATAACAATAATCACGGGATAGCTTCGCTTCCCTTCAACAGAACAAAAGATCGGGAAACTTTCTCGCTCCCTTCAAATACACCACAACGCAGGCCTTGACTCGCCCCGTTCGAATTACAGTCTCTCTCTCGTGCCTATCGCACGGAGTCCAAAACACAATCTCCCCGTCTGGAGGTCTGCACTTCTCTCCCCAGCTATAATCCTGCACCCTCTCGCGTGGGGAACAAGAAACCATCCCTCTGTCGAGTCGGTGTCATTCAACCCTCTCTGTCCCCTCAAGCATGTCGCAGGAAAAAGGGCTTGGTGCGTTTCTGGCTACGCATAGCAACAGAGAATATTACTATGGCATAAGAGGAGATTTCGTATAAATCATATATATATATATATATATATATATATATATATATATATATATATATAATATGTATATATATATATATATATATATATATATATATATATATATATATATATATATATATATTTATATATATATATATATATATATATATATATATATATATATATATATATATATTTATATATATATATATATATATATATATATATATATATATATATATATATATATATATATATATATATATATATATGACGTATTTTCCTTGTGCTCGGAATATCTTTGAAGCATTTTTAAGGATTATTTTTCACCACTCTTTTACTCCCAAGCGTGAAAGAAAGTTTCTGTTATACGCATTCCTTTAGGAGCTTAGACAAGATATCTGTAAAATTCCTTACCTTATGGGATACGTAAGAACATATAAAGTCCAGAATATTCAAAGAACAAAAACTGTGTTTCGACTCTTAAAGTTTCGTCTCATAGAGTAAATTTTATTGAGCCTGGGGATAAGTAAGGAATTCGAACCGATCGTTAGGTAAACGCGTTGTGAATATCATAAGTCTGTACATTTTATTGTTATCTATGAAATCATATATTTGCTTAACAACTGCTTGGAAACGTTGAGAAATCACTTATGTTATCCACCATTATGAACAATAACGTGTGCAAAGCTTCTAATGATTAGCGAGGGGTAAAAGCGCTTAACTCTATTAATTGAAAGACGTTCTCAGCGAAAGGTCCCACTAATGATGCTTAGAGTAGCGGATATGAAACCGCTCTCCTTGAACTCCATTTGATACATGGGAAAATAATCAGTGAGATCTTTGCATGTCTAATATATTTTAAAAGAGGGTTTACAGGCTTATTAAAGTAAGAAAATCAGTTCAATAATCAAAAGTGAAATTGACGATTTTTGACGTTGATATGTTTCTAGATTTGCCGCGTGATGCTCCTTAAAACCTCCACTGAAACAACACATTTTCTCTTCATTTTCGCGCAATCAGAAATATCCAGCCAGGTCTTCCACATCCATCTTACAGTATTTACAATGCTTTTGTTCATTTTTTACATTGTGTGCTTTTATAGTTTTACTGATTTATACAACTTCGGATTCCAGAGACTTAGGATAAAATCTTCGGAATTAGCTTGTCAAAGATTGAACTTCATTCCTTGTCACTAAAGTAAAGAAATTAAATTAGAAATATCCAGCCATATCTTCCACATCCATATTATAATATTTACAATACGTTTGTGGAGTATTTTACATTGTGGTTTTTATAGTGTTACTGATTTATACAACTTAGGAATCCAGAGACTGGGGATAAAATCTTCATAATTAGCTTGTCAAACATTGAACTTCATTCCTTGTCACTGTCGCAAAGAAATAAAATCGAACGGTCAAAGGAATATATTATTATACAATTCTAATGATATTTATTATTTTTATAATGTACGAATTATCCAATCTAAGTGAGACAAGATTGCGAAAGAGAGAAACCGATTAATACGGTTCATTCTAGGCATTGCACACCGGGAATAAATGAACTATTCAGTTGTTTAAAATGCACAAATGTAATAACGTAAATAAGGTTGATAGGGCAAATAATAAAACTAATAGATGTTCAAATTTTGTGTTATCAGAAATAACTCATCTAGGTATCTCAGTTAAAAGCTCTGCGTAGACTTTATTTTTCTTTTGTGCAACATTTCCTGTAAAAATTTTACAGTCGTCCCCGCTGCTGTTGACTACAGAAGATAAATTGCGGTACTGAATGAGGGCAAAATAAATCTAGAAATTAGCATGTCAAATACTGAACTCCACATTGCTTTGTACTGTAGTAGAAAACGCCAAACAGCCACAAGAAAATATTATTGCCTACTTCTTTATATCTTAGTAATACTCTGAACACTATATTATCTTGACTAAATGGCAGACACATGCAAACCGAAACATACAGCTAATGCTAAAAGGCATTGTACACACTGTAAAATAGGAGCTACTTAGAGGTAAACGTACCATTTATAGAGAAGTAATTTGGGTTAATTAGATTAATTATAAGACACAGATTTTCAGTTTTTCTTCTGGTAAAAGTATGTTTTATTCAAAGGTCTACGATAATTATTGACTCTCTCTCGGATTTATGGATTTTATGTATTTTCTTTTATGCACAAATGATCCTTAAAGCAATCAGTTGACGGATGATTGGGAGTTTAAAATCCTTAAGCAGAATTTCCCAAATTTCCTTCAATTTTCAACTTTCTTTCGGTACATAAACATTTACTGGTGACCTCTCCACTATTTTCTCTTTTGTAACCATGAAACACTAAAGACTAAGATAGAGCTCTTACGATTTCTTTATGAAGTAAATTTCCCAATAGTTTTAATTTTCTGAGGATACTTGTTTGGATTGTATTTAGAAGTCTTCTGTCATAATTTTCTTTACGTGGACAAAACTAATGAATTTAGTTCACAGTTAAATAATGTTTTGTATTTTTAATTTTTAGAGTAATTTTGAGTAAATAAAATACTTACTACTTTCATCACATGGTGTTTAGAAATAAATAAAATTTTCTTAACCTTCTCCTGGATCAAATTTGATTTTCTTGCTTTCCGACTAAAAATAATTATACTAGTTGTAGTGTGACACTGAAAACCTGCAGTTATTAATGATCCGTCCTATCTATTTCGCTGTTTAATATGCATCTCACCCCTTGGTTTATCAATGATATCGTAATGCACCGCATTTTTGACATGCATTCAATCATATGACATATTATGCGTCATCCAACACAGCTTGCCTGTCAAAGATTGCATTGATAGCAGATTCCATGCGTCTTTCATACGGGCAAAAGGCACTTCCACATCATGCTGGATGTCGAGGGCTCAAAAGAGGCTGACTTTTTTTAATTTCATTTCTTTGATGAATCTGTGGGGCTAAGCTTGTTTGAGGAATGAAGCTATTCATTGTTCGAGCTAGTAAGTGCGTTGATCACTCAATTTAATATCCATTCATTTTTGGTCGTTAATATGGTCTTCCGATAAATTTATTCGTCGGGAAGTGAAGCATTTATTTGTTTATAATGTAGTTATGCTAGTTTTAATGTTGTATAAATGATATTATAAACAATATACCGAGTGAGCAAAAAGTTCGTAAAAACTTTTAAAACTCATAAAAAAGGAAGAAATTATGATAAAGTAGTGCAGTTTGCAATAAAGGGCTCACAAGGAAGTCGGATTTTTTTAGCAGCAAAATAAAAATTTTAAAAAGTCAATGGTAGAGTCACTGGTTATCTTTGCGAGCACTGCTAATCCCCGTGGACAATTCGGCCGCCATATTATTCATAATGGTTTCGACCGCAGTAATGCGACCCCCCGCCAACCAAGGTCTTCCACTTCGAAGCCGATCCTCCAAAATTTCGTGAATCACGGTCTTTTATTGCAAGATTGATTTGCATGATTCTGATGAATCGCTCGCATGTCAGCGCCATCTGACGGTGACTTTTTAAAATTATTAAACTTTTTTCAAAACTTTTTTAACATTTTTGGGCTTCTAAAAAAATCAGACTTCCTTGTGATCCCTTTCTTGCAAACCGCACTTCTTTATCGTGATTTCTTCCTTTTTATGATTTTTTAAAGTATTTACGAATTTTTAGCTCACCCTATATGTAAATTTAAAGGCAGGATCTTAGAAACGATATTTGAAGTAAACTATTATATATATATATATATATATATATATATATATATATATAGCATAAAGCTACACAATTTTGAATTTTAATTACTGAATATGTTTTCGAAAGTTTTCCAAATCCTTTTGGTAATTGAAAAGATTCAGTCACTTGCATATTTGGCGAAGTTCTTTTGTCCATTTTATCGCCGCAGACTGTCTCCGCTGACCAGTTGGAATGCGCTATTCTACCAGAACGTGTTTTTGGAGAGCACCAAACTGGCGAGATTTTTTCCCTTTTCGCCAGGGCACGAACTTCAACATTCGTTTGTTGGACGTCTAGTAACTTGGACGGATTTTTTTTTGTTTGATCTAGATGTGTTTACACGTTGAAGAAACACGTGTTGGATATCCTTAATAACTAGGCCTAAACTCTTTCTGCAGCACATTCTCCAACCCACAAAGGTATCAGCTCTGCTTAAATAAAAGAAAATGTTACACGTTTGTCTTAGTCTAAAATTACCGTTGCTTGAAAGTGAGCCCTAAACAGTCGGGACGATATGGTGTCTCCCCACCTTAACTCTTCCAGAAGTAGAAATTAAGGTGAAATTCCATTCATTCGACTAGATGATACATAGCTAATCATTTGAGCTCCATTTTTTATGTTCTTGGTACCTACCATCTGACACTTTTGCATTGATTTCTGTAATGAGTGGCTTTTAGATTGCACCATGACCATAAATACCACCTTTATAGCAAGTTCTCGTATGCACCTCTGCTGTTATTTCCTTTACGACGGGATTAGGATTTTGTCGTACAATTCGTTCCAAGTTCTGCTTTTTATGCATACATCTTCGTATGACGTCCTTAGTTTTTGCCTTTAGAGACAACACCTTGTTCATTTCTTTACCGTATCATAGTTTTTGATTTTGAATCAGTCCAGGACTTTGAAGATTCAAATTAGTGAAATAGGAAAAATTGAATTACGAGTCAGGGTTTCAGCAGAAAGTTAAAACTTAACGTAATTAAATATCTTACGTATTCATATAAAATAAAAATATTAACTCGTTATTTACATGATATAGTATTTTTAATTGAAATAACTTTCAGCTGAATTATTTCAGTGGTTGCTAATGAGATTTCTCCAAAGCAATGCAGATTAGAAATAGTATCAAAATGTGTCAAATTGCAGCGCCAACTCATTGGCGTGTATTAAATGTTGCTAGATAGTGCATTGTTCTAAAGAGAGTCAGACAAGAAGCATCTGTTGAAACAATATTAGCCAATTTTACTTTATTTTATTTTATTTGCACTTATTAACATTGTGTTATCTTTTAAATATTAATGGAGAAGAATGCTAAAAGTTTTATCAATATTCAGTATTTATTACAAAGATCTACCATGCATTGAAGGCAACTCGAAAGATGAATACTGATTTGGGATTTCCATTTAAAATCAGCTCAAGATTCCTGTACAAAATTCTGTTAACAGTTTTTAGAAACCAAAACGAAATTTTTTTTAAACTTCATAACATCTAATAAACTCTATTTGTCATATAATCAAAATTATAATCCAACAATTAAATTTTGATTATAAACCAAAACAAAATCTTTTTAACACTTAATAACATCTATAATGAACCATATTTGTTCAAGAATCCAAATAATAATTCCAAAATTAAATTTTGATTTTCACAGTATTGATAAAATAAGAGATAGAAAGAAACATTCTGACATTGCATGTTATAAGTATTATGAAGAGGCAACTATTAAGAGTTTTCAATAACTGAGCTAATTGTTAGATAGGCAAGAATTTAGACCTTTAGCTAAGAGGATTGAAATCTGTTAAATACTTCCGCATAAATATTTTATCGCGAACATTTGAGAAACACAATTATTCGGGAATCAAATTTCCCAAAATAGAAATGTAATGAAAACTATCAATGCGTAGACGGCAAATGCAACTATGTAATCCGTTTACGGAAGTGATAAATCAGTATAATAGCATTTTTACAATTACAAAATATCATTTCATTATCTTCCCTTTTAAGGTATTATATAAATAAGATCATTCGGAATGAGGAAAATTGATTTCTTAAGGCAGATTTAAAAATGATAGTTCCGGTTTAATCAGATATCATTAACGCTGTACAGCGGTTAGCAACACAGTCTTTCATCGATTGAGTCTGGGTTCCTATTCCGGCTAATGCATACAGTTGCTTCTGTACCCCTTACCAGAAGTAACTTTAGTTCCCTTGCCCAATCTATATATATAAAACAGTTCCGTAACCGACTGGCTCACTGACTGACTGCCTCACTGACATACAACGCACAGACCAAACCACTGGACATAAAGGGCTGAAATTTTGCCTGGCGATTCTTCTTATAGTGTAGGGGTGCACTAAGAAAGATTTTTGAAAAATTATTCTTAGATTTTTTTTAGTTAAATTTTTAAGCTGTTTTAGTGACTTTTTTTAAGTTTGCACTTAAAATAATAATTTGAGGGTTATAAAATTTATATCACGAGAAAGATCATAAAAATTCCTTTAAAATGAAATCTTTTTCGAATCTTTACCTCTATTTTCTGATTTTTGGTGAATTTTTAAAGATTAATTTTTAGAATGTAATTTATTAAATACTGATTTCTTTTTCTGGTACTTTAAATAAATTTATCGTCATGTGCATAACAACTAAATAGACAAAAAAAGATTTTGTTCTTGCTAATGTGGCAGACGATTGGACATTATCCAAAAAAATATTAAAATACAGTAATAGATATTATATTCCTCAAACTGTACTATATTAACTGTACTATATTCTTTAGTATGTCCTAATAAATTTAATTTGAATATTTTCTTCTACATTATTTTGTCTATAAAAATATCCCTTACTATTTTTTTATAAATATATTTTTTTGGCATTAAGTGCATACACTGACCGTTGTATTTAATTTTAATGTACTCCGTAGTGAAGTGCGGGTTTTCAGCTAGTTTCGTTATATTTTAAAAGTAACCCTTAGATATAAAATTTTAAGCAATAGTCTCTATAACTCTTGCTATAGTGTGAATATTTTTTCCTTCTTTTATTATTTAACTGTATTGTTTCATGCAAAAATAGCACACTCAAAATGTTGACTCGGGATTTTAAATGTAATATGTCAATATAAAATATTAAGCGTCTTTCATGGCATTCTCTTTTACTGTCCGTAGTTTACTTTGAAACTTTATACATTTTGTGAAGTCTATAAATTTTTATTATGTAATTTTAACGCTCAACAAATATGTCTTTTTTGGTATTCATAAAAACAGTTTACGAACA